>CM032063.1:54147163-54167312 GCA_018831715.1 Matsumurasca onukii | reverse complement strand
AGTAGCATAACGACGATTAGGAAAGGATGAGATCATAGCTTGTTAATGAAATTGTGCATAAGGATGAGATAGTATGCCTTAAGGTTAGTATTTTCATAATAACAAACTAGTTATTTTCGGACAAACAGGCAAACACTTTTAAAGTGATTACCAAACCCGGAACCGAAACTCGTTAAGGGTTCAAGTGGAGGGCAAACAGAACGGTCGATCAGCTGTTCTTACAAATAGGCTAGGTTAATTAAATTTTCTAAAATTAAATCTGTTTAAGTAATTTGTTTTTATGATATCATTGGAGAAACTGGTGCGTCGAAATGTATTTAGATAACATGCTATGAAAGACGGATAAACAGCGTACGTGTAAAATTTAAATTTAGTATACTTCCTATCGACCTTTAGTTTTGCATAAAGTACTTACTTTTCATATAAATTCTTGAAACAATGTTTAAAGATAAAGGAAATTATTTAGGAAAATATGAGAAAAAAAGTTTTATAGTAACCGTCACTAATTAACATTTTTAACGCGCCTTGTATTTTGTAGCTCTAATTTGAAAAGTAATTTTAAACATTTTTCTATCCTGAAACCGCAATAGTATTATTATATAACCACCCAAAACAATATTATGCTCAACAAATCTTTGTACAAATCGAAATGCCATTTGGAAACAGATCGCCGAAGATTTTGTCGTAGACATCGATGGTTTTGGGTTGTATGACCTTTAAATAAGGGGTAACTGTATAGACATTTGTGTTTAAATTTTAGTACTACCGGTGCCCTCACATCCCATAATTCCATCGTCTTTTAGTGAAGAAGAAGAACACGACGATTCGGGATATTGAATTTGACCTCATTCTTAAAAGTAACTCTACCCTAATAAGCCACCCTAAAGTAATCTTAAGCTAATTTAACAGTTTTCCACTATTTAGCAAATCCGTGGCAGATTGGTATCGCCTGCGACTCCGGAGCTCATCGCTACGCTGGTGCAGGTTCGTTCCCCGCAGTTACCACTTAAAATATACGGTGACGATAGGTAAAGGCCGAGGTGGAGTGGTACAAAGGACTTCGTAGTTCTAACTTCGCCTTGTTAAACAAGAAAACATTTACCTTTTCACCTTCAACATAAATAAAATAAGACTTTCTTCTGTACATTGCAATGAATCCATCGCTTTTTGGTTATTTAGTGTTTATATACCTTGTACTTTGCAAAGGCCGAAACTGGCTTCAAACAAACTCCTGTCTGTCTCTAACGTTTTTAAGGCATGTTGGACCGCTTATAACTCAAAATCGGTTGAAGCTTTGGCGGTGAAACTTCGTTTAAGGGTTAAGCTAATAACGCAGTGTGTCTTTAGCTATATTTCGTATCCTAACATTTACAAAATAAATGGCAAGGGACCAATTGGACTCTGAAAATGTTATTTAGGCATTTTGGACCGCTTATAGTAAAGAAACTATGGCAATGAAACTTTGTTTGAAGAGTTAAGCTAATCACTGGTGTCTTTAGCTACATTTGAAGTCCATATAACATCCTAAAAATAAATTGCAGAAACCAAGCGAGCTCTAAAAATGTGGAACGGCGGGGTAACTATGAATCTCACAAGGTTGCCAACACTTATAAGGAGAAGATGGTGAACTAACAGGTAAACTAAATAGTTTTTCTAAGATATATAGGAAACTACTTTGGGTTTACTTTAAATTTGCAATTTTCTTAAGTTACACACAGCCCCGAGGCAAACGAGGGAACTACTCTCAACTAGTAAACACGAATAATCTGTTTAAGACTTCTTCCAAATTGTTTTAAACCATTGAATATCTAAATAGAAACCCCTAGGGACAGATTTATTCGGATGGTTCGACTCACAGAGGCGGGAAAAGTAGCAGTTATGTAAACACCAACTTTGACTCAGAGTCGAGGTTGCCAACTTTGTTATTGGTTGGAACTCTCGCACCTGCCACCTGCTTTTTATCTCTAATTACTACATCTCTGATCCCTACTTTTCCATCAGTAGTTGGGTTTTAGAAGATTGAAGCTGAACTGCGTTCCTTGCGAAGGAAAATCTACTAACAGCTGTCTTTGTTTACTTTCTCTGGTATGTAAGGCCTTTGGTATTATCACTCCGGTGGCGCGGGTTCGATCCTCCAGTCCCACTTACAATTTACAATGTGACTATATGGTGACGCTAGGTAAGGTCGAGGTTGACTGGTAGAGAGGACTTTGTAGTCTAACTAACTTTTACTGTAGCTTTTTTTTGTAGTCCTAACTTAGAAAAACTTTACCTTTTACCTTTATGTACGAGAATGGAAAACTTTTTAACGGCTTGAAGTGTTTGTTTTTTTCTTGCAATTCTTTCTGGTTAGTTGTTGTATGAAACGTTCAAGGGGACAAGATTTAATAAATGATTGGTTTGTTAATAGATGATATCTAATTTGACATGTGACTACATTCATAGACAAAATCATGGAACCAAATGGTTTTCTTTCATTTCCTCACTTCTTTTTTGTTAACACCTGTATAATTTTGGTTTCAACACCCAAAGGCAAATTTGACTTTTGTAATTATTCACTCTTAATTTTAAAAGTTTACTACCAAATGTTCTTTGTAAATTTACATTAAGTTTGTTAACCAGCAAAATACTGGTTTACCGAACTTCTCACAAGTGTACTTAAATTCAAAAAATTGATCAGAAACCAGATGGCGGTGAAAAACGTACAACGTCATCTTGGTACAACTTGAATAAAATATTATAATTACCTTGTGCCTATGGGTCTAAGATGTGTTGATCTATTGCAAGATGCATTTCGGATAAGTTGCCCATTTTCAAGTGCTTCTTCTTTTTCTTAGAAAAAAACACTAAAAAAGGCTTGATAATATTTACACTTTGCGGTTTATCACACGCGTGTCATAATTATACGTGCATATTTAAACTGAAGTCTAAATATGTATCACAGGCTTTTTTTTTAGTGTTTAAAGAAGAAAACATATCTATCATCAACTTTATCTAAAATTCAATTTAACAAATATATAAAGACTCTGGGATAAATAATTTCTTTGAATATTAATAGTTTTCGGTACACATGATTGCTACGGTAATATACATTTTTTACTATGTTTCATGAAAATCAATTGTACTAAATTTTACGACATTTAGAGATAGAAAATACAGGTGCACAAACAAATATACAAAAATGCACACACAGTTATATATAGTAGTATTTATAGGCCTAGACAGTTTCCTATTTTGACTCAGGAGGTGTAGGAAACCAAAAACAACACACACCGAGTATCAGGAGTGAAACGCCCTCTTAAAGGACAATTCTGGAGTAAATTACTTCCGTTACAAATTTAAAAATGCTCGAAGGTCGAGAAAGGATGATTTGTGTTGGGAAGTAATAAATGCAGGTTTAGAGAGGTATGAAACGGGTCACCGAGCAATATGATACCTGGCAGCGGACTAAAGAAGCAAGTCAAGCGAAGAGAGACGCCTCACCAGAGGCGACTAATTTGAGGGTTGTATAAACCGGTTGAGTAGACAGCCAATATATGTATAAACCCAGGCCAACACGCAGCTAAGCGCTAAAGCGCCGCTGAAATGAGTGACGCGGATTTTTTTAATACCAAAGGGTCACGAGGCTGTGAGCGGAGGGAGCTACTCACGGAGTTACTCTTAAATGATTAGTGCTCTTAAATATCTATTACAATTAATTGGACTCGTGGCGGATTAGTTTCGCGCGTGACTCTGCAGCTCATCACTCCGGTGACGCGGCTTGGATCCCCGTTGCCACCACTAACAATTTGTTAAGTGACTTTACGGTGACGCTAGGTAAAGGTCAATGCTGAGTATTAGAGAGAACTTGTATTCGCCTCTTTAAACAAGAAAAACTGTGCCTTTATCGCTTTATACAAGTTACATGTTCATCATTGGAAACTGAACAGAATTTAGCGTTTTGGTGTTAACGACCTTTTAAGAATAATGATATTTTAAGGTTCTAGCATATCGGAAGAAAAGAAAATAACGTGCATTATTAGTATATTTAGATCTAAGTTCTACTATTATGTTACCACTAGATTATGATACCATTAGTTATGATAGTTGCCAACAGAATGCGACAGCTATAAGAGCTCTGCAGTTCAAATAAGTTATGATCAAACTATCTTAAAACTTTGCAAAAGACACTTAGGCCATTATTTAATTCATAAATGTGTCTACTTTTTTGGATAATATTCAGTCTCGATAGTTTGAATGATTGATGAAAGTGTCATCCATCATCGCATTCAATCCTTCACACTTCAATATCAAGAACCAACTCAATATATTAAACTTCCCCTGTCAGTCACGACAACCTTTAAATTTGGCGATATGATGGTCTTGGTGAAGATAAATTCATTGTATGATTATTTGGACATCTCATTTTCTTCTAATTATGTACTCAATTTTCAAAGATAATCTATTATTAGTAATTTAATAATATAACAATGATTAATAATTGTTTCCCTCTGAGAATTGAGTATTTCATTAGAAAAAGATAGATGCCACCAAATAACTGTAAAACTTTAAATGTTGTATGTTACCCTATTTTATTAATTTTTCAGTACGATTTATTGGCAGTCGTACTTTATTATGTTATTTTTAATTTTTTAACACGTCCTAACAAATTTAAAGGTGGTAGGGTTCAAACCCATATGTTCAAGGATTACTGAATTTAATATTTTGATTAATATATTTTGTCAAACACAATTCACTCAAATCAATGCCAGTTACAATAAAACAAGTCTTATTTCCGCGTATTTTCCAGCAAAATATACGAACAATATTACTATAAAATCACTATTCCTGTATATTTGAGTGAAATATACAGGGTTATTCAAAATAATGTCCTTCACAAACATCTCTCTTTCGTTTGTTATTACTTAAATATACATAAGTTTAATACTAGTAAAAAGAGCACTTTTCAAAGTTTGTTTTCATTGTTACACTTCTATAAATGCTCACCATGTCCTCCCTTAACTGCTCGGCAAAAACCTAGGAGGAAATCACAAATCTACGACGAAACTCGCTAAACTGAACTGACTGGCTTTTTGAAAATTCAAGAACGCAAAATATCTTTTTTTGAATGGGCAGCCATTTTGTTGGTAATTAAAAGCCGAAATTACTTCCCAGTATATGTAAAAAAACTTTGAAACTTCTTCTTTTCAACGACATGTAAATTATTCATGAAGCACTCATACTATAATGGTTACAGAAGAATGAAAGTAGGACATTCTTTCTGAATAACTTTGTTTTTGTCACACACAATTCACTCAAAACGACGCCACTTATAATAAAACAAGTCTTTTTTCAGCGTATTTTCCAGTAAAATACGAACAACTTTGTGTTCTACAACATCACTATTTCTGTATATTTCAGTGAAATATAGTTTGAAGTACCACTTAAATAGTTTTGAACTATGATGATACTACTAGAGTATATCCTGAACCGAAGCTTGCTGGCCGCTCCTTCCACTACTTGATGTAAACTTTCCTGTCTCACAAACTTTGCTAATTATCAACTACAAGATGCTCCAGGACACAGCCTACTCTTCATTAGTTCTTCATCAGTCTATTAAGCAGTTTTTGTAATTATTTATTTGAAATTACAAATTGAATGGTTTCGATACGAGACATGAAGCTACTAGTACTGTTACATCTGTAATAACAAATCGGTTCGAGTTGATTCCTAGTTTACTTAAAATTTTCACGGATTATTATTGTTGTTTGGAATAAATTACGTATTGTTAATGGGTATTACCTTTGTTACTATCCTCTTTTGTCGAAGGACGACGCGTTTCAACCTAATCACGCCATAATCATGTCTTCATCCGCCAGTTGGCTTCGTCTTCACATTAAAACTTCCACATAAGTACATCAAAATGTGACGGGGTTTGTTCGTGAGCCGGCTCGATGTTTTGTATTTATTGTGTTTGTTTAAATTTATTTCGTTTATTCGTCGACGTTCGTGTGTCATGTACTTTATGTGGAAGTTTTAATGTGAAGACGAAGCCAACTGGCGGATGAAGACATGATTATGGCGTGATTAGGTTGAAACGCGTCGTCCTTCGACAAAGAGGGATAGTAACAAAGGTAATACCCATTATTGTTGAATACTATCCTAGGGCTAATATGAATGATATAATTACCTATTGTAGTCGTGACATAATTAAAATACAGTTGAGAATGTTAAATTTTCGTAAAGTTATATTTATTCTTATTTTAAGAGTGTTATTATCGCTACAACTCTACGAAACGTTATTTTATCTTCCTAAACTGCTCAATTAAGTAACTTTGACGGATATAAACAAAGTTTTAAAAATCGCAAAAAGTGTTACGTGTTATAATTTTATTTGCAAATTAGACAGAATGTGTTAAAATTACTATCATACAAATACAAAGACAACATTTAACTCCGTTGTTAGGAAAACCTTATTAAATCATAAAATCCTGAAGAAATTTCCTTTCTGCATAAATAGGTATCTGGTTCTGGTTCACGGCTGTGATTGGTCGTCCATGTTTCTGAGCCAGCCAATGGGATGTCTGGCGCCTGACAGTGGATATCCTTGATTTCTCTATTATTTTGTATGTGTTTTTCTTTCTTTTGTGTAGCTTTTGTACAGATTGTGTTTCTGCTTGGCTAGATGTTATACAATTCAATAAAGAAAAAAATAAAGGTTATTTGATGGTGGGTGACTGGTCAGCTTACGCTAATTACTTTGAGGCTAGCATTGAGCGTCGCCGCGCAACTGAGACGCACCCTTAAAGCAGACAAACAACAAATCAGCATCGCCTATTTGTTACCCAAGTCTCTCCTGGACGAGTTTCATTTCTCACGTCACATTATTGTACGTGCTTATTTCTCCCGGTAGAAGCCGCTGTCAAAAAGAGCGATGGATTCTAGCCAAGACAAATGCTCCACTTTCTAAGGGAATCTAATCTAGCGTCAGATAGCCGGCCGTACCTTACCCACAGACACAAACTATGGTATGGAACATTGTACTTTGTAACAGTTATTGTTGAATTTTACTTTAAATTTGAGCCAGCACCCAGAAGCAGAGTTTGACATCAGTGTAAGAAAAACCTTTGATAAACCTTTGACATCAGTGTAAGAACTTTGATAATTTGACATCAGTGTAAGAAAATATAAACCTTTGACATCAGTGTAGAAACCTTTATAAACCTTTGACATCAGTAAGAAAACCTTTAAACCTTTGACATCAGTGTAAGAAAACTTTGATAAACCTTTGACATCAGTGTAAGAAAAATGGATTGCTTAATGATACTTTTCGTAATCTTCACTTATCAGTAACATCTAAGGATCTGGAATCTGAGTCTTCCTTTAGGCGAAAAGTAACCTAAAATATATTACAAGAACACAAAAAATTAACGAGCTAGCTTAAGTTATCCGCTAATAATTCAAAAATATTGTGTGTCACGTTTAAGGTCTTTTAATTTGAAGACGGGTCAGATTTAAATACCGAAACGTCGTGGTCTTATCGTTCACAACAACAACAATCATGATAGTAAACGTCCGTTATAATAATTATTTCAACCAAGAAAATCAACAACAAACTTCAAACAAATAACAGTAACAATTGTACTCAATCAATAACTCTAATTATTATGCTATATTCATAATTAACGATTTACCCTAGAGAAAAAAAAAATGAAACATAAATTGATCAATTTTAAAACTCAAAACCAATACAAATGTTTAAAAGTCGTGAGGCCTTTCACCAGTTAATCAACGGACAACAAAAAACTAATCTTTATTTGCAAAAAGAAACAATAACAACACGTTTTGACAAGTTATTCTTACGTGAAACATATTTTTGCAAGGTTTGAACTTGAAAAGTCAAAAGTTATCTCAGCGGTATCTCAGGAAAGGTAATGTTTAAATATGAAAACCCTGACGATTAACCATAAATCCTACATTTTCTTATTAAAAAACAACCAGAGCAAAAAATGGGACACCCAATAAAAAATAATTATTTTTCTATTTTCAAGCCTAGATCTCCACTCTAACATCAAGTGTTAATTCGCAATTACAACAGGCCGACTCTGTTGTTAGTGGCAGAGAGGTTGCGCGGCGCAGACGGTGATACAGACACATGACTGTAATGCGGGTATTGCCGTTAGTGATTTGAAGGCACTATCAATTACCCGATCCGGCCGTTATACATAATTAATATTTCATTTAAAATGTACTGGTGTCAAAACACATGAAGTTTAAGTATGAACGATGTTAGTCTACAGGACATAAAACACTATATATTTTGAGAAATTAAAGGCTAAAGAACCATGCGTAAACCTTGATACTAGCGTTTTTACTGGCTTTACAAGAGTTTTCAAATCAAACAACGCTGCTTTTATGTGATACATTTCTGTACGGACCATATAATCTAACCTACCGAACGGATCATAAGGACGATTCGATCAACATTTGTGAAATAAACGTACTGTGTTTTCAAAGTGTATTATCTAAGTGTATTTGCACAATCGGTTTCTAACGTGTTCTGAAGAATACGGTAGCTTTCATTAAAACATTAAATTGCACAGTAACACTATTCATAACGGTGGTGTTTTTGAGTGCCATCTTCTGGATCCTCATTTTATTGCGCATCCTTAACTAATAAAAGTCTTAAATCATCTAAAAGCAAGGTTTAAAACTTACATTGTAGAAGAACTTTAAAAGATCAACCCCAACACTCACCTGAAAACAGACACATTTATTAAAACGTGTTTAGTTTGGATAATATATTTTATGTATTCAAACACAAAAACAACAAATAGTTTATACGAACGGCTATGCTTAAAAAATTACTAATATTAAATTTTAAATAAACTAAACGTCTTATGAAGAATAGGGGTGGAGTGATAGGGTCTTGACTAAATGGGGAGGGGGGTTGTTAAGTGGGGAGATAAACTGCAAATTTTCGGGTCACTGAGCAACCTCCCCTCTTTTCACCCAGGATAAGCTACGTGCGAATGAACATAGTTAGTGGGACGAGACGAAAACCGACGTCAAATCAGCGAAGAAATCCCTAATGGAGTCTAAAAACAATAACAATGTTACTAAACGTCTGTTTAAATAACATAAATTTGAAATACTTGGCAATATTGGTACTAAATTATTATTGACTTTTTTTAACTACCGGAAGAAATACTGTATACAATAATTATTGTAAATTTCATCACTAGATCCTAAATGAAGCTTTTGATACGATACTTTTGTCTTGATGCAGATATAACACTAATAAATGTATCTATACTACACCAAAGCCTGAACTGTAATGTTTACTTAACCAGCTGTTGTTACGATATATCGTTATTTTATTCGGTTTTAAAGTCAGCTGTTTTATACAAACGTATGGAGAAAGGCCAGAATACATGCAGCCAGTATAAAATTAAACTTTCATCACCATAGTAGTCATTATTATATTCATTGCTTTACTTAACACGTAAATCTATGTTTAATTGTTTGTAAATACATTAATAATGGCCACGTCCGTATTTAGTACTATAACAAATTAACTATCATGAATTATTATTACCGAGTTACTATAAATACTGTTGTAACTTTATTCAAAAACCGAATAACAACTTTCTTATCTTGGGTATTTTAAAAACAAAGTGATATAAAATTAATAATAATAGAACTTATAAGATTAGAGTTAGTTCTTGTTATGTATCAATAATTCCTGAGAATGAGCACTGAATACTTTAATAACGGATAATAATTTCTTAAATTGTATATTTTGAAATTTTGAATTTGGTAAAAATGTACTTGTGAATTTTGGTAATGTTTCGCTTGCAACAATCATCATAACAAAATTTTAATTATTTTAAGGTTGTATTTCAATTTGTACCATTTGGATATGCTGTCATAAATTTGATTCTTTTCAATAATTTTGAAACGTGGACATTGGTTTCAACCTTGTCGGATCTAAAATGGTTCTAATCGATTTTGTAAACAAATAATGTCTATTCTTCTAGTGGTTCCGTTTTCTGCTAGTCCATTTTCTTCTTGTATTTCAATACTGTAATAGTTCACAAGTGACATTTTACCCCATTTAAAATTCCAAAGTCTACGATCGAAGAAATTATTATCATTTCATTACAATGATCAGTGCTCATTCTCAGGAACGATTTATATAACAAGACTTAACTTTATCATATGTTACAACTCATGTACGTTAGTTTAACACTAAACAATCTCATTTATACTAAACTTTACGATAACAACAAGAATAGTACTATAGCCATGCGTTTATATAGTAAGAATAGTTTTAGTTCATGTGTTTATATGAAACAGATGACTTAGATTCCAAATAAAATACCGCAATATGTTTTCAGTTAAATGTTAAAAACTCAATACTATAAAAAATTATAGTGTATTGGTAAAAGATGGAAGTCAATAATATATAGATATACAATTTTAACAAGAACAAGATTATCACCATTTCTTCACCTATCAGGAAGAACCACCTTTGTTTCTTACCACGGATCCGTGGCGGATTGGTATCGCACGCGAATCAGGAGCTCATCACTCCGGTGGCGCGGGTTCGATCCCCGCAGTCACCACTTACATTTGTAATGCGACTAATACGGTGACACTAGGTAAAGGTCGAGGTTGAGTGGTAGAGAGGGCTTTGTAGTCCTAACTTCGCCTCGTTAAACAAGACAAACTTTACCTTTATCCCTGACCGTTCGAAGTATTAATATGTATTTTTACACTTTAATTACAAACAGCGATCGAAAAACGCCTTTAAAGCCCTGTATAGAGTCCTATTATATCCCTTCTTCGTGAATAGTAGAATGACGTTCACAAAGTAAAATAAAAGCGATGTTTTAATCAAACTGGATGGAGGAAATTGCTTTCTCATGCCTTTCTATAAGGATCAGCCCTGGCGCGTCTCCGTATCACAAGACGCGGTTTCTCAAGGTTTCTCATTTTATTAGCGATCTTACATTGGAAATAGAACTACTCACATCTACTCTAAGTTAAAACCAGGTCAACACGCAGCTAAGCGCTAAAGTGCCGCTACCATGGGTGTATCGAATTTACTTTGTTATTTTAATTCGCAACGCTCATTGCTTCGCTTCGGCCATCGGCCTCAGCTTCGTCTCCTGTATAATCACAGGGCTTAGTATTGCCGTTTTTCGGATCCGTGGTGGATTGGTATCGCGCGCGACTCCGGAGCTCATCACTCCGGTGGCGCGGGTTCGATCCCCGAGTCACTTACAATTTGTAATGTGACTATACGGTAACGCTAGGTAAAGTCGAGGTTGAGTGGTAGAGAGACTTTGTAGTCTAACCTCGCCTCGTTAAACAAGACAAACTTTACCTTTTTTATCAGAAGTTATACTATATATTATGAAAAGAAATCACATGTTGTACTTCAATCAAATCGGACCACTCATTCCGCTGTTACGGCGAAAAATTACTTTTTTGGCCGCTATTTTAAAACGATTTGTCGGATTTTCATTATTTTTAGTATATATAGGTGTATAACAAGAAATTTCTACACATATATTTAAAATTTAATCAAAATCGGACGAAATTTACTCTTTGTAGATCATTTAAACCCTTTTTGGGGATGCCCAAATTGTCCGATTTTCACAAGGTAAATTAAGGTAAAATACAGAAATAATTAGGTAAATTTTGTTAACCAGACACAAATTAGTTTAAGTTCCTTTTTGGGAGGGGCGGAGGTGTTTAACGTATTATGTTTTAATTTACACTTCACCTGAAGTAGGGACTAGACACCAGATCTCGAAACGGCGTGTTTTTTCTTGTTCAATAAAAATCTATAAAAACCTCCATCATGATATATCAACCTCAGATAAGATTCCCTACAAAAAGAATATAATTTAGACCCGATCAAACATGAAATGTGTTGATGAATGTTCAAATTGTTGCATTTAGTACTTCACTAACAACTATCAACTATGAATTCTCGTGGATCTCGTTCCATTGTCCAGATCAATACTGTAATACTCGCTCCATTGTTCATTCTATTGCCTTTGTTATAAAACGTTGCATTGGTCTTTGTTGCCGTTGGCAGTTTGTTTTCAGGTTATTGTGTTTTATGTGTTCTGAATGTGTATAATATAGTTATTGTTTTTGTACACAATTGTGGGAAAATAAAGTTTAAAGGTAAAAAAATAAAGTTTGTCTTGTTTAACGAGGCGAAGTTATGACTAAAATGTCCTCTCTGCCTCTCCACTTTGACCTTTACCTAGCGTTACCGTATAGTCACTTTACAAATGTAAGTGATGACTGCGAGGATCGAACCCACGCCAGAGGAGTAATCTCCGGAGTCGCGCACGATTCCAACCCGCCACGGGTCCGCTAAAAGGTAAAGTTCGTCTTGATTAACAAGGCGAAGTTAGGATTACAAGTCCTCTCTACCATTCAACTTTGACCTTTACCTAGCGTCAACGTATAATCAAATTACAAATTGTAAGTAAAGACTGCGGGGATAGAACCCGCGCCACCGGAGTGATGAGCTCCGGAGTCGCGGGCGATACCAATCCGCCACGGATCCACTCACAATAATAGAAAGCAAAAAAACGTGACGCGAAAGATGTAAATTTTGACTCCATAAGTCAATTATGTATATGTCCAAATAAGAACAGAACCAACACCCTATACATACACAGTGTATTAATATACCATTAAATAGTATTGTATATAATGCAAGGGAACCCAGTAATAAGTTACTTAACACTGAACATTAGGAACTACGCAATGGAGAACGAAGCAATGTTTGCTGACGATACTGCAGTGTTCTGTCATAGCGTTGATTGCACTTTAATAAATAATGCATTGCTTTCCACTTCGTCGACTGATGTTTGAGAAATGCTGTTTGTTACTGTTGTGACGGTAAAATACTTGTTTTAAAGGCAAACGTTAAGTGAACGAGGTGTTATTGGTGACAGTACTTGGGCTAACAGATTTGACTTGGAACATTTGTTATAGTGGGGACATTTCCATTTACAATTCCACTGGCGTGGTCCTGTAAGCCAGCTTCATGGAGGTCAGGTTTTGAGGTTGATATAGGTCTAATTTTCAGTGGTTCGGAAGTCACGTTTAGCCGTTGGTCCTTGGATTTCCATTTGTCATTGGGCTATTAATTATTGACCCTATTCTAAGGAAGAGTCGGCCTCAGTTTGTATCCAAGACTACACCTCATAACTTTACTACTACTCATCACACTCATCTCTCACCACATATTTGCCTTAAAATACCCTCATGAGAGTGGTCGGCATCTCAAATAGTGATTTAGTGACTTGGAACTGGAAAATTTGTTATAGTGGGGACATTTCAATTTATTAGTTTAGGAAAATTCTCCGAATTTTCGAAAAGTTCTACTACTTGCACGCAAATATATTACCCATTAATTAGCGAATTCTCATTTTAAATACAGCTAATCGATTATATTGCCACATAAAATGAAACTTCAAAGAAAACAACTTACTATAAGCATGTTTGATGTGGAAATAGAAATAAATAGCTCTATTTTCTGTAAAGTTCTTAGCTATTGTTTACACATTCAATCATGTATGTAACACCTCAAGAGGTTACAAATTTTATTTTTAATTTCAACGAAACTCGCAACAAATTATCTTTCGGTTACGTTTTCTACCAACAAAATGGGTTCTCCGAAGGTGCTATCATGGCTTAGCTATTTTGTTGATTTCTTTAACACATATTGGCCACCATCAAATAATTCAGTTCAAGTTAATTTAAAATCAAATTACAAATTATGTAATTTTTTGGGTACACTGTCAATCCTCCTCCTAGCGCTTAAACGGTAGAGCGTTGAATTAAGTCATTTAAGAAATTGCCTTCGCGCCACCCTGTATAACAGACAATAAGTAGCACACAAAGATTCTCGGGCTGGAAGCCGTCTTGTATTTTCCCCTTCATTTGTCTCTATAAGAGAGACGCAACATTACTTTTCATGATACGGCTCTCTCGGCCTGTGAGAACGCAAGGTTACCGAGCAATAAGTTCATCCCTGCAAGTAGGTCATGCTTTACTTCTCCATTTTATATAGTCCAATTTCAAAGTATACAAATTTATGTCTGCTTTGCGTTGTATACAGTCAGCGGAAAGATTTTCATTATTTTTGGTGCACGTTCTTTGCGTTGGGATAAAAAAAGGAATGTTATAGGTTAAATTATGAAATACTACATTCTTTCAAATAAAAAGATTAACTTTGAAGTACCCAGTTTTAATTTTTTTACACACAGAGTTTCAGGCATAAACCCATTATCAAAAAAAAACAAAGTTATAACGTTTCCAACATCTGGGTTAACAACAACAACAAATACAAAGTATAAAATAAACACATATGAAATAAATTTAAATTCTTCTATTTGGGTGATGAACTAATTTATCTAAACCAAGCTCTTTAGTTGTTGATTTTTTAAAATAACTACTCTCATGAGGGTATATTAAAAGGCAAATGGCGGTGAAGGATGAGTGGTATTAATGATTTATGAGGTGTAGTCTTGTTGCAAACTAAGGCCATTTCTTCCTTAGAATGGGTCATTAGTAATAGCAATGACCAATACAAGGACAACGGCTTAACGTGACTTCTGAACCACGCAGGTGATGGTCTGATATGTCTAAACGATGGTGGGGAGTTGATGCAGGTAACATCAGATGATCACAAAGACTATCTGAGCCGCTTTAGACCTATATTATCCTCAAACCTGACCTCCATGAGGCTGGATTACAGGACCACGCCACGAGGTCCCAGTGGAAATGTAAATAAAAAAAAGGTCCCCACTATAACAAATTTCACGTCAAAACTATTGTACCCAATAGCACCTTCGTTAATTCACGTTTTCCTTTAAGCAAGTAAGCGGCTCAGATAGTCTCAACCGATCATCCGATGATACTCGCATCAACTCCACCATCATTTAGACATATCAGACCTTCACATGCGTGGTTCGGAAGTCACGTTAAACCGAAGAACCAGAATATTTCGGTTGGCAAGAGTTGTGACACCGACCACGAAAGCCAATGAGATGAACGAACTTATGCGAATAAAAGTTAAGCTAATTTAGAAATCAATACCACGTTCAAACAACACTTATTAACAAACCCACAACAAAAATGAAAACTAAAAATGGAAAATTACAGCAATAAACAATCCTTGACTTGCAGCGTTGACCAGCTGCGGGGAAACTTTATAATTGGAAACCGCCCTTTGTATTGGCTCTGGGAGTAGCGAACACCAGTGGTCTCCGAAATCACAGATCACGTGATTGTGCTGTCAACCAATCAGAGAACTGATGTCATTTCAAATGTAACGTCCACTTTCGAGATATTTTCGTGAAACATATGATCTGTGACGAAATAACTTGTAACAACTTTAAGCACAGTAGAGGTTTGAACATTATGAAAATTGTAGAGTTGAGAAGAAACACAAAACAGCTGTTTTACATATAGTAACGTGCTCAAATTGTAGTTTTATTCCCAGGAAGCGTTTGGTTTTAATTTATTTAAAACTGTAGCTCATATCTTTAAACCTTCATGATCTAGTAATGAAATATATTATTTTGTTCTAGTTAATAAAGCTCTAACACTGCTAAACACTGTAATTACCAGGTAAGAAAATAAATTTTTATCGAATTTCCTTTGGAAAAATGAGATGTTTATGTCGTCCGCATGCGGTACGATCCAGGCCCAGGACCGTGGAATGAGCACAATTCTGGCCCCCAAAACACTTGTTGAGAATATTTTTCAAAATGTACATACATTTCGTTATATATTACACAGGAACATCTCTACAACGCCCATTTTTTGTTCAATTTTCAGCAAATTTAGTACACATGTTTTTTTATTGTAAACATCTCGGTTGAGTTCGTTAACGAGCGAAATCAGGAATACCGGAAATACCCTTTGGGGTGGACTATTCTCCAAAAAAAGGCGTTTTAACTATCTAAAATTTAAGTTTAGTTTGGTATAATGAAATAAATACGATTTTAACTAAATATGTATTTTGTTGTTATATTACTTAGTTGATTCACACTAAACACGTCAAAATAAACTCTTAATGCAAACAACGATTTAAAATAAATATTTTACATTTCACGAAACATTAAACTGCAACATCTGTTGTAGAAAACAAATGCAATGCCAATAAAACTTTATACATGTTAAATTGCTCACTTAACTTTGTGCACTATCGACTAAGTGCAAAGTCTGGATTCAACTATTAACTGGGGATTTCCTGTTTGATGGTTCATACACTTTAAAACAAATAATTACACATGTCCACTGCATTGTGGTCAAATTCATTTGATAAAATCAATGTGTTTTATTTCTCTCATAATACTATACTTTAGACACATAAATGAGTATCAAAGTTACACTTTATTTCAAAACAATAAGGCGTTGATTTTTTACTAAAATAATAATTTCCCAACTGTTAGGACCTTATGTCATCTATTTAACAAGTTGCCTTTCGGTTTCACCTGTAGATCCTAGATGTATTTCTGCTAGATATGGCCTGTAGATCCATATACCGTAAACCTACACAAACAGACCTAATAATCCCCGCTAATTCAAACCATCCGTTCAATTACAAACTCCACAGCCTTCCAGATCGCTAATATTTAGATTAATCAACTACAATAATCTGGACGAGAAAGAATACAATAAAGAAAAAGAAACTCATAGAACAAATGGCTTTAGAAAATGGTTATAAACTGTCTCTTGTCCAAAACCTTATAAAGAAAATGTCAAAACCACAGCTCAACAATCAACCAAACAGACCAGTGAAACCAATGATAAAACATGAAACACATTCCGATCCACTATGTAGATAAAACCACAGAAAAAAAGTTGACGAGTCTTCAAGAAATCCGGGTACTATCCAAGCTTATGAAACTGAAAGAACGAATTCCCACCTTTAACAACTTTAAAACATCCCAGACATAGCCACAAAAGGCGTGTCAAATCACGTGTCAAACCATGACCCAGAATGGAATAAACAATGCAGCATCCGGCTACACCAATGGGATTTTAAAACCCGTTTTAACGAAAGACACACAAAAGACTTAAAATCCCACATCAATGAGTGGCTATACACCTGAAGCAAATAACACACAACCATAACATTCCCAAATTCATTGGCTGTACTTCGACAGCTAATAAAAAACCTGGCTATGGCCATGAAAATTGAAATATTCAAAACAAATTGATACTTTTTGGCCCGACTCCTGTTAAACAAAAGACTAAAACTCTATCCTTTTGGTGCGAAGCAATTAGAACAACGACCATCGGCAAGAGAAGTCAAACCAGCCCCGTTTCCCCAAATTCTTCAATAACAATAGACCCATTTACAACAGAACTGCCCTTGTCCAAAACACCACCAGTCCGCATACAACCGGTTCTGCTTGGTCAGCATGTACCGCCGTCGCCCGCCAGATCGTTGACGTAACTCGCGCCATGAGGATTTTTTTACAAATATTGGTGTATAAGTGACTATAATGATGGTGCTGATAGTGAAAGAGAACTCTACTGACATGTTCTCAAACAACAATGCATTATCTGTAGAAATACATCTAGGATCTGCAGGCAAAACCGAAGTTAACTTGTTAAATAAGGCGTTGTTTAGACTATCTTTATGTGAGGTTTTGTTTGATCAGAAAGATTATTCTAAAGAATTTCACCGTGTAATAGAGCTTACAACTCCAACTATCGATCGCAACAGGGTCTACTTTACTAATCGATAAAGAATCGATTTCAAATCGATACTAGCACTAACAGCTGGTGATTGGTCAGGATTTGTATTTCAACTATGACGCGGTGTAATAAAGTCTTAGATATTAAGGATGAGCTAGCGTAAAACAGTTCCTAAAGGAAATATTCCAGCTCAGACTATTGCTGCAATATTCAACTTCGACTATGTTAAATTAAAACCCATTTCATTAGATACTTTTATAGATATTATACCTGCATCAAGATAAAAATATAGTTTATCACTCTGCCCAAAGTGTCTTTTAATCCTAGCTCATTTAACGTCCTCGGCCGTGCCTTAGAAGTTGGGGTCGTATCAAAAACTTTAGGACCAAGTGACAAAATACATGCAATTATTTAACCTCCTATATAAAACACATTTACCCATTTAAAATTGAAATTAACAGAGCCTGATGGATTAAGTGTACCTTCAGTTGAGTAAATGTTTTCTCTTCGTCAAAGACAACAATGGTGGCTGTGAAACTTTGACACTTTCAGAGCTTAATTAGAAAACTTGCTCTGAACTGATGGATTGAAGTAGTTTTACATCGCCACTTTAATATTCATTGCAGGGTAGTTAAGGAGTTAGAGGTAGTTAATTCACAACAACTGATAACAAAATAATAGCTTGTCCTAAATAGTTTTAGTAAGTTTGAAAAGTTTAACTTTGTATAGTTTTATATACATTTTCTTCTAAAACAAATTTATCTATAACGAAATTAAGTTATCCAAATTTAATTTATCTTGAAAAAAAACTAATAAATTCAATTAGTTTGAACAGCTTAAGGCGAAATACTGAAGAAGATATAAAATACACGTGAATAAATATAAACATCGATTTTATAACTATGTTCCTCAATGAAGTTTGGCTAATATTTTAGTACTGCATTGGGCAGAAACAAATACAACGTACGTTTTTGGGTCTCATTCAAGTAAATAATTAGTGTCAACTTATATGTACTGCTTTCATTCCGATTTAGTACGTCTAATAATAATAACATATGGACAGATTTAAATCGTTGTTGACAATTGCGTGGTGTTGTGGTGTTAAAAGTTGTACTATGGAATTAACATAACTATTTAAGTTAAATTAATAAGTGTGAGGAGAGCGTGTGTTTTTTTATCAGCTAACTCATTAAAATACAATAAACCACTCTCCTTTAAAGATAAATTAAATTTAATTAAAAAAAATTAATCTGTAATACAACCTACGGCACTTTCTTACTTTGATTTGAGACATCGACCACTATTTTAAGGTGGTTTTGGACTTAACTTGTTTTAACAGAACATACATACACTATCTTTTAACTTTCTAAAGCGCTTGTCACATAGATCTAGTTTTAGTTTAGATATCGGCTAGTTTTACAATAGCAATATTGTTGTATCAAAAAATACTTATTATGACGTTACGCATTAACCCATATTGTAAATTAAAATACAATTTAATGGTGGTTGGTGTCTCAAATTGAAGTATCAATAGTAATATGTAAACTCAAACATTAAAATTTGAACGAATGCTCACGAAAAACAAACTAATTAAAATAAATCAAAGTGAAAACCTACCAACGCATGCAAGAGTGTTAATTAATTGAGAAGGTTTATCCACGAGATTATCCCCCTCATTTCCCCTCAACCCCCCTCCCACCTACCATGACATATTAAATCACCCCACACTAACAACGTGTATGACGTCATCACGTATAAACAAACATGGAAACTGTTGTCGTCATTGGATTAAGTGAAATTGTTTTTCTTGCTGAGATTCAAGTAGGTTTTTGCACGAATTTTAATATTTGTTAGTGAGCTTTCGCTGACGACATGAGTTGAATGAATAAAACGTTAGTTGTTTTAACTCTTTTGAACAACATCTGGTTGTTTAATTTGTCAGGAGGCAAAGTTTTGCTCTTCGTAATATTTTAAATTATTCAGTTCTAACTTAGATTTTTTAGTTTTTTTAAACTTGTGTTTAGGTGGGACTCTCTGGTCTGTAATCAGCTTCATGGATCAGGTTTGATGATATAGGTCTGAGCGGCTTGATAGTCTCAGTGATCATCTGATGACCGCATCAACTCACAATCGTTTAGACATATCAGACCAACACCTGCGTGTTTCGGAAGTCATTAAGCCGTTAGTACTTGTATTTCCATTCGCATTGGCTATTAATATTAATGACCCATTCTAAAAAGAGTCGGCCTTAGTTTGTATGCTACACCTATAAGCATTACTACAACTCATGACCTCATCCTTCAAATATTTGCCTTAAAATACCCTCATGAAAGTGGTCGGCATCTCAAATAAGTGATTTAGTGATTTATTTCAGTAATACGAGGAACTTAATCGTCCATTAATGTACGCAAAACTC
>CM032063.1:54135086-54147063 GCA_018831715.1 Matsumurasca onukii | reverse complement strand
CACTAATTATAAATGGATTGAGTGATTTGAAAGTTCTAGAACGTTCTTATTAGTTCAATAACGGACACTTTGAAATTTAACAGTTAGAACCACTAATAAATTAGGCCTAAGGCTTCTGTCTCAAAAATCTGGCATCACGCATCTACCAAACAGGTTGGATGCAGCAGTTGGAGTTGATTTGGTAGATGGCATCTAAAGGTAATCTGACCAGTCACAAAATTCTTGCATAAGGGATCTTACCTAGGCGTGAAACATGTGACCAATAACAAATACTGTTAGTTCATTCTACTCCAGCCAAATTAAGTTTAGTGCTAGTCCTAAAAGATAGCAAGACTATTTAGTGGCCTATCTCAACATCTTAAAATAAAACAAAACTTGTCTCGGCCTAGGCATATGTTAACCAGATATAGGCCCACTATAGATTCAACCTAACCCTTGATAACTGAAGATATAACGTTAGCTCTATAAACAACTTACAGCTTTAATAGCCTGGTGGAGTCGTATGGTAATGATTATTACAAATACCGATTTATTATATACTTCATTACGCGATTTCTAAATAAAAAAATAAGGTTTAAAGGAATTCTCACCAACCGAGGAATGGAATGTCATGCAACCGGGAAAACCCAACCCAACAAACATCAAAATTAGGTTTCTGTTTGATGCACAAAACTAACAAAGCATAACACAGCTATTTTTATAAGCTACATTCCATACTTACTTGTAAAAGTTGAAATAATCCTAGCACTACACAGTTAGGTTCACTTCCACCAGCACTACTCAAAACAAATAATTCAAACTACCTTGACAGCCATTACTGACGTGGAGGAAAGCAGCGAGCCTCCGAAATCCGAACACACCCACGGTCATGAGCGTTACCACATCTAACAACTGAAATTTCCCCTTGATATAAACTCAACTCCCTTCTTGATGGAGTACGATGTTTGTATGCATCATTAATGCAGTCATGTTACGCGATTACAAATGACTGGCTTGGCCCTTTTACTTATTTATTTATTTTACTTTACAAAGTCAGATAACAATATGGAAATTGTGTTGACTAGTATTTAAATTAAATGAATATGATGTATTAGTATGGAATGGATAGATGAATAACAAAAAGTGAACATTTATTGAAGCCACTGGTAAGAATAATATTTATCAAACTAAAAGATATAGAATTTAATATTTAATCAATTTGTTAATAACAATAAAATGATTTTGATTTAACAACTATTTCATTATTTGGTACTAAAAAAAGACAATTGCAAAGACAATTGTAACCAAATTACAAACTCCAATGAAAGTATTTATTTATTAATAACTACCATTGACTTAAATATCCTACATTTAAAATCAATGGTTTATATGCTGCAGCACTGATGAATCCATGCTTCCAGAGAAAAACTTTCTATATTAACATTTTGGGTATTTTAGCCTATGTTTTCCCCATGTTAGAAAAAAAAACCGTGTCCCTGTAAAGTCCTGGCAGGCGGGGTGTATCCAGCCGCCTTTCAATCATACTCCTGCATCCTACTCAAAGCGCTAGGCGTACTTTTATATGTAATGTCGCAAATTGAATGGGGTTTGTTTTAACTTCGGTTTTAGCCGTAGATAAACTCTCTCCTTAATATTATCTCTTATCGTATTTTTCTTAAAATATCAGTAGTCTGTGTTCTTCATTCTGCAGTTGATATGAAAAGTATACAGTAATACAAAATAAACATAATATAACCTAAATCAAATCATAGTTGTATGTAAATTGTTATAAAGTTATTGTATTTTAAGATTTATTTTGTTTCTAATACTTTGCAAATAAAATAAACAGTTAATTATACAAGCTCTATTATTTTACCATGTAACATAGTAATATTGTAGTGATTAAATCTAGTCGAAATGATGGATAGGCCTGCTCAAAACTATCTTCAATTCAATACACCTTATGATGAATATTCTAGAGAACAACCATCGAAAAATTCGTTATCTAAAACAGGATATATTTTTATCGCTTTAACAGGTAAGAGGAACTAATTTAATTAAATATTTTTAGGACATACACTTGTATTGTTCAAATGGCACCAAAATTGAAAATTATTGTTATCACGAGACCAGTAGACTAGTTGGTTTATTTCACTTAAGTATTTCATTGTTCAAACTCTGAGTGGACACCTTTTGACCAAATTGGATCTCAGTGCCATATCGGATTTCACTCTGGACATTCCAAGTCTGATCTCACTACCGAGTCGAATCTTGTCTCGACACTGTTCTAAGTTGGGTCTGACTATGCCTAAAATGGTCGATCTGGCTGCGAGAACCAATCAAGCTGGGTCTGACCCATCACTTAAAGGTATTCACTGTGATAATACCAACTACCAAGGTAAAAAATATCAAGGTGTCCACTATTAAAACTTAACTTTATCAGCTTCTTTTTTTGATTGAATATTGCTTTTAATTTTTCTGTGCCAAAATATTTGTAACTATAATTTTTAACTGATGCACATACCAGTGAAGGACTCTACCAACCCGAAGATTTAAGGGTTAGCTTCCACATCTTTTAATTACATTCAACTGAAATCTAGGCAAATAATGAAGATCATTATTAAATTCTTAGTACTTTGGCATAAACTTCCTAAGCTGGCCGATATATAAATAAAAGTTATATGGGTAAGCTTTGCCTATAAGACTTATACTGTGCTGTCTGGCTGGATGAATAAACTAGCAACTGAAGAAGGCTTGTATATCATTATCACATTACGGCACTCTCACGCTAGTGGGAGGAAAACTTGTTTTGAAGCTTTTGATGGCTTGAGGGTGTGAAACCCCTAAACTCTTGATTTAATTTTCCTCGTGTAAAACTGAAATGTCTGTACAATCAAGGACTTTGGCCCAAAAGTTGTCTGTTTATAGGTGTAAATTATGGTGAGAATCAATGTATATGTAGTGACAAAATAGTTGTCTTTGATGCTCATATTGTGTTTTATGTAAGTAAATGATAGACAAATATTGTATTTTTCACGTTGCAGGTGGTTCAGCCGTAGCACTTATGGCTGTTTGTGCCCCATTCAGACGCCTCCAAGACTGAGAAGAATTTGTTTACCTTATGTTCCTGCAACTCCTACTCAGATAGAAAATGTTCTCACCGCTCTCAAGGGCAGGCGAGGAGATCTCATTGATTTAGGCAGTGGAGATGGCAGAATTGTGAGCCTGTTAATTTATTGACAATGACTAATATATGCGTTGCCAATCTTTAATTACAATTCTAAAATTAGTTTGTTTTTAAACAAACTCGGTTCTATAGTTTTACTACTAATTTAACATGTATCTGGCAAATCTGTTGAAATCACAAAGTCAAAGTACTAACATTAGGTATGTTAAGATAAACCCTCTACAGGGGAAACAAATCAATACTTCTTATAAATAGGTTTTAAATCAGAAATTCTTTATTACTTTTTACAACTCTTTAATTGGGTAAATAATCAGTTACAAGGTTCTTGATACAGTAACTTACTTCTCTAATATTGCTATGTTTCCTACTATCACTATATCTACAAGTTCACAAATTATTAGGTGTTAGGGATGTGCTGATGGCAAAATTTTAGGTTGGATCGGATTAAATTATATCCTTATCCTCGGTCAGACAACCAAAAATCAAATATCCGCACATTACTACTAGCAATGTCGACCATAGAAACAACTAACTTATATCTCCCGAGTTCAGATTGAATTATGTCAATAATTTACAGTTTTCGTATGGAAGAAAACAACCTTGAATTACTGAAAACAATTATGTATATGTATGTTTTTAACATCTCCCAAACCTACTATTCACTTTAACGAGCAACCTGATCCTGGATGAAAATGACAGTTATTGGGGGATATATTTCCTTGAAAGGTGGACCTTCATGGAACCTGGTGTCAACTTGGTGAACTTTCATGAAACGCTGGAAAATCTGAACCAAAGCACCAAACCACATTTATTTTCCGGCTGACCCCAGTTGTAATAGAAACCCGAGAAAAGGGCAATGGTGTCAAGTAGTTTAGACAAGCCTATGTAAACCTGGTCTAATCTGTCTTTGTCTTGCACACTCCAACAGTCATTGTTTTCTCTCGACCCATGATCTCTTCTATGTAAGATATCAGGCCCTTGTCAAGGTGTTTAATAACAGTACATTTTGCATCATGTGTAACTTATACAGCTGATTCACAGTACTCATCCAGTGTGGTGTTTACGGTTTCAGGTTCTGGCAGCCACCGCAGCTGGCTATTTTTTGAACCCCTGGTTAGTGTTGTAACCCTTGGATTCAGACAACAAACTGCATTTTACCGTTGTGATTTGTGGAAATTCTCCTTGAAGCCATACAACAATATTGTTATTTTCGGAGTTGAACAAATGGTAATCAACTTGCCTGTTTATTACAACAATATATTATATTTGCTTTAAACAACGTAAATATTGTGTAGACAAACAATTACAATAACATAAAATGAAACATTCACACTTAATCATACTTACATGATTTCACACTCATTCCACATTCACACTTAACATCAGACTTAACAGGGTATGTAAATTGTACAATTTTATAATTAGAAATAAAAAATATTTTCATTCATTCAAAACACGGCTGAAAGAAATTAGATATTTCTTGCTTGATAGCAAACAATGTATTCATTATTTAAAACTTTTGATATTTTTAGATTTTTCAAATTTTTAGGCAGGTAGTTAAAGAGTTATATACCTACTTGCATGGGTAGTTTTTCAAATTTTGAAATTCTATGTTGAAAAATCTGCAAGTGGTTCTTTTTCTTGTGTTGTAATCGTGGGCGATTCTAGATTGAACAAGTTTAATGTTTGTAGATATGTTGATGTTTTTGGTACATATTAAAACTCTGCTATCCTTTTGAAGCAACTTTCTGCTTGAAATATCCTCTTTTTTTGTTCATATCATGTAATCCTGAAGACCCAACAACTTTAAAATTGCATTCTTTGCTAGCCTACCACACCGCTCCTTCAACTTGAATTTACACCTTAGAGTATTATGTGGTTAAGTAGAAGAGATGCCTTTAAAGTAAGCCCTACTAACCCCTCCATCAATTATAAATACATTTTTTACTTAAATTTACTATAACATTCAAGTAGGAAGTTGGAAAAATGTTAACATTAAGTGTAATATTTTTTCTTCTGCAGATGGACGAACTGGAGGAGAAAGTGGCGAGAGAGGCGAGGACAGATACTTACGTTGTAGCTTGTAGATTCCCTTTACCTCGGAAAACACCTGATCAGACAATAGGCTCCGGAGTAGACAAAGTATGGCTGTACAAGTTCAACAGGTAGTTGTATATAATACTGACAATGTTAGTTGTATAAAATTATATTTTGTTGTTAAGTCTTGGTTACTTATATTAATCCTTGAAACTGTGAGTTGTACACAACTTCACTGCACATCACTCCACTGGTGCCGGTTCTATCCTAGCTAACAATTAGTAAAGTGTCTATGCGGTAAAGGTCCAGGTTGAGTGGCAGAGAAGACTTTGTTAAAACCAGACAAACTTTATCACTTATAACATGGAATAAAAAATTACAAACAACATTTCATTATCAATGTTGAACATACCATGCTCGATGATGGATTGGGGGATTGAACTAGCCTGTTCTTTTAACAAAAAAATGGACGGCTGTAGAGAGTTTAGTCTGCCGAAACTAAACTTATAAAACACCATAAAATCCCATGAGGTGGGGAAAAGTACTGTTCTAACAAGCACCATTTTTTAACAACTGTACTTTTAGAGTTTGAACCAACCAAACACAGTTAAATTTAACACAATTTGTTGGGGTAAAGCAAAATAAGTAAAGGTCAAAATTATCTTCTACATTCAAAACTATCTAGTTAACCTACATTCGTCGCTCTCTATTCCTGCTCAAGTTTTAATTGGCTTAAAATGCATTACTTTATAGGATTCCTTTTTTGCTATGCTCCCTTTCCCCCCTGTGCTTTAACCCTCCTTTGGAGTCAATGATATAAAAGATAAACATTGCCCTCTCTGCAGTCATGGGTGGGTTAACCCTTTGAGGTCTCGTGTCGACTAAAGGTCGACAAAGCTATTTCCTTTTGCGCTTGGATGTCCAGTATAGGTTGCGGTTGAAACAGTCTCTGATATGCAAGGACTACGCTACACTAACGGCACCTAGCAGAGAACACCGAAACTACCACTCCCTTCCTCCACGCCAACTCAATGTGAGTTTGACAGCCCGGTGGTTTAGTGGTTATAGTGACGGACAGGCCCCTGTCTGTCACAGCGCGGTTCAATCCCATTCTGCGCTTCTGGTACGGTGCAATGCTAGTCATTGATCATTCCAGGTGCGGGGCCTCAATGACCGCTGAGGATCACTGAAGAGAAAATGGCTCATCAAATCCAGTGAGGCGGAGAGTGGCACTTTTGAGCTTAGGGAGGCTAAATCCCAGAGCTTAGAGGAGTGGTTCAATGACTGGTAATGCACCGCACCAGAGAGCGTTTTGCCGAAACTTTGCTTACAGGGGACTAGAGAAACCCATACAGGGGCTTTTACAAAAATTTAAAAATAAAATGAGACCACAAAGGGTTAAGTAAATAAACATCGTGCAGCCATTTAAGCATACTACTGGCAGCTTCAATATTAAGAATAGCTTACTAGGATTGTTACTACTGCAAAATACCAAGGTTCATGCGTTATCTTACTGCTTTACAAAATGTATAGTTTGTTGAGTAGATATTAAATGAAACTCACATGTTTTAAACATGTATTTATTTGGTAATAAACTGTTGCACACAACATAATATAATCATATATGTACATGTTAAATAAAATATTTGTACTTCTGAAGTCTTATCAGAAAACCTTTGGCTAAATTATTTGAAAACAAAAGACAAACAGTTGATAAATAATGTATGTCTTTATACATTCCATATTTATTATAGTAATAACATTTCTTACATTCATTATATCTAATATTTAAAATATCAAATTAGGCAATATTTAAATAAATTAAATTAATCTTATTCTACGTTATCACAATGGCATAATATTTAAGCTCTAAGAGATGCTAGTCATTTGATAATATAACTTTCACCTGTAATCTGGAATCATCAATGATTAAATATTTTGAAGTAATCGCATAGTAATGTAAAAATATTTTTTATTGTGAAATTGCATTTATACAAACAAAATCATCCAATAAAACCTCTAATGTTGATAAATGAGCTTGTTTCAGCTTTCTTCCAGATTACTATTTAGTTTATTATATCTATAATTATTAAGGTGCTAAATAAAAAGCTGTATGAAAAGACTTGCCTTAAACTAAAAGATACAAATCATAAATAAACCAACTTATCAATCTATACTGCAAAAGAACACCATTCAAATTTTAAAATATTTAAGTCTCTTTGTCATATTTTAAATATATATTTATTACAACTAAAGAAATATAATAATACTTTGAACTAACAGACAACTCATATAACATCAGCCATTTGTTCTAGAGGGTTTTATAAAAGATTAATTGAAGATGTTAAGTAAATTGTACATGTACTAAAAAAATTTTACAACACTTGTTAAAAAAAAACTTAAAATAACCCCAATTGTATCAATCTTTGGTTTTACTTGTAAATCTTTATTTGAAAGTAGCTTAACAAAGTCCTGCTGTTGATAGGTTGTTTACCGTTGCTGATGATGGTTTTAAAAACAGGACTTTTCCCAAAACAAGAACCCAAAAAAATAGTTTTAGGTTAGTGAGATTCAGGTACACGCCTCAACTGTCTCAAGGATCTAAGAACTGCCAGGAGGTTGACACCACCGCCAGCGATGCCAAGGTGCAGAATGAGCCAGGAGATTTTGCCTGACTGCCTCTGTCCTGCAAGTCGCAGCAGACAGGCAGCGGAACACATGGTAGAACCCACCAGAGCTCCCGTGAACCTGCAACACGACACACTTGAGTTAGCAGTAGCCCCTCAAATCACAGCTGGCATGTCAGAAGCTGGACGTTGACTCATCATTCATCCCAGTCACGACGTCCTTATGTTCTAGATCTATCACCCCGCCTCTACCTCTTTCTTGAATCTTCATTTAAGCTAGCCTGACTCATTTTATGATGTTAACCTAATTCCTCATGATGTATGCCATGCTCTATGTTTAGTGTTTAATTTTAAACTATATCCTGTCTTATTTTCTGTTTTTTAAAATATTTTCTTGTAGTCAGTTAACACTAGGCTCACTTTTAAACGCCTTTAAAATCAGTTTTCCGGGGAGGGCCCTCCATGGGCAGTGGTTTCCCCAGATCTCCTCTGGCCCTGCCGCTAAGTCTGCCCAAGGGGGCTGATAATGCTTGAGCTGCTCCTGCCAACTTACCATCTTTTAAAGGAGAACTTGACTGAGAACACTGTTGAACTGTATAGTTTTCATTAAAAACTAAAACAACCGCTGTTTAAACCTCCATCTCTTTTTGGGCCAATGAACTAACATAACAAGTATGTACCTGATAATTGTGCCGATCCTGGGCAGAAAGACAGCAAAGAGAACGCAAGTAGTGACTGGTTGCATTGAAGGCGAAGTATATGTAGTCGGAAGGGTAGGGAGAGGAGAAGAATGCAGTCATGCTGGAAGCAGGAGAAAGGCGCGATGAGAGGAAACACTGTGACCAACTGGAAGAAGAGAACACTCGACTCAGTGTGAGCACGCCCCATACGGAAGTTGTTCAGTAGATTCTGTGAACGGAAATGCATGCTTATTCGTTAACGATATGAACAAGACAAATTGAAAGGAAAATGCAAAATATTTACTGGCTGTATCAACTCATATTTCCTTGTAAAACATACAAATTGTAAGGAACCATTACTCAACATGACAAAATTACAATAATACAGTATTGTAAACAATATATTTAAATAAGTACAGTTCTGTACAAATTAACTAGCTTTGATTACTATTACATAAACAGTAATTTTTCTCTTTTCACACAACCTCTATTAACAAAGATCACACTCACAATCGCAAACCCAGAAATTGCCTCAAGTATTTAAATGTAAATCAAGGGCCTGCCGCCATATTTGTTTATGCCTACTGGAACCGATATTTCTCTGTTGATAGAATAGTGTAATAAAACATTTCCCATTTCTGTTTAAGCACTTTGCTGAAGACACCTACTTTGTAAACTCAGATAGCCGTAAACGGTCAATGTTACAGATGTTATGACGTAAGTTAAAATATTGTCGATATAGGGCCATCTATTTTGTGAAACTGCTTAAGTACTGTGAAATAAATTAATCATATTTTCTAATAAACCATGTTTTTCCTTTTGAAAGTGGTTTGCTACAGAATATTATGGATTTATTTCATAGTGAACACATTGCTGCCTCACAGAGATTGTAGACAAGTTCTGAATGTAACAACTGACGCTAGTAACTACTTCTCTACAAAAGTAACGTTGCTGCAATCAGACTCCGAATAATAGCGAGGTACTTAGCAAACTTGTCCAGACACTGTATTCAGTAATTAAGTAGATAATTGGGAAATTTCTGAGTTCAATAAATATGTGCCACCTGTAACCTTAAAGTTTTAGTGCTCTAATATGACTGCATATACTGTATTTAATTCTTCCTTAAGAGGGCAATCAATTTCACCTGTAATTTGGTGTGTCTACAATGACAATCAGAGCACAGTGACAATGAATGACATATGACATTGTACACATTCCTTCACGCTTAGTGTCCAAGCAATGAAAAGCAGATATAATGTCAAGTTCTTTAAGTTCGCAAAATGCTTGAATTTAACATGCTATTTATTAAAAGAATTCAAATAAGTTTGACTATATACGGTTCAAAAACCTTGTTATTATAAAAAGAATTGGATTACAAAATTCTTTTTTAAGTAAATAGGGCTATTATTTTACTGGTGGAAATATTACATGTAGAGATATTTTTGTGTACAGTTTTGATAGTATTTAATTGTCAAAACACAATTATGAGATAACCTATAGATTTATAATGAGTCGTTTTATCTAACGGCGATAATTCTGTATATGTGGTATTCTTCTGCCTACACCCAACAACAGAAGTTAATTTCTGAACAGCCCTCGTATATAATGATCCAGTAGTTTTTTTCAATAGAGCTAACCACCTGTCTTTTAAACATTTACGTAACTTTTATTTTGCTGTTATATAAAAAAAGTATATTTCAACGCGGGTTTCCACTAAATTAGATGTCCACTACATCTTGAATGCATGATTTCGCTAGTGGGAACGACACGAGAACACAGTCCCAATGATGAGATGGGTCATTGCAAGGAAGTATCCAACAGCAAGGTCTCTGGTCCGTAACAACAAATTGCATATTTTAATTTGACAAATATTTGAATGTAAACGTAATGTTGACAGATTTCAAAAGATAAGATGAACCAATAGAACAAAATGAATGTCTATAGTAGTTTACTTTAAAGAGAGAAATAGAGGTGGGAATTAGTTTGAGCTAGAGGAAACAAGTTTACTATTAATTTAATCATATAATTATTTAATGACATGTTTTCCAAAAGCAAAGTTAAAAAAATTTATTATCATAACATGGACTCCACTAATGTTATTTGGAAGACAAATTAAGACTAATAAATAGTTTCTACTTTCAAGATTCAAGATTCTACCTTTGTAATTGCTTAAACAATTTTATTGATTTCATTTTATTCCTTTAGATACGTCTAACTCTTTAATATTTTTTGTCTCACTCTACCTTAGATAGTTAATATGACAAGTTCGGTAGTTTTGGTGGAGAATATGCAACCATTACATCATCTTCCAAAAACTAAAAAAGATAAGTGAGGCCGAAAAATACTAGATAAAATGTTCTCTGTCACTATATTTTGAAAATTATTTGTTTCTGTCTAATGAAATTGACCTATAGATTTCAACAACTTGTACCATTCAATAATGAAGATCTCAAGTGGTCTCACATTGTTTTTCTGGTTGCCATTGCTGATGATAGAGAGATGATGATGTTCTGTCATGAAGTAGGACATGGCAGTATGCCGGAAGTGGCAAAGAAGAGTATTCTTGAACATGTACCTAGGCTAGAGGGTGTCAGGTCCAGGTTTATACCCCAGTTCCTTTGTTGTAGAAGACAAACACCATCAAGTACACGAAAGGATAGAATACCTGCAATCAGAACATGTATATCAAGAACAGTTGTGATGTATTGTGTCAAAAATAATAAATTATTATTATTAAGAATATTTGTTGAGAATAATTCTTACTACTAGAACAGAGAAAGAAGAAAAGACCATTTTGCTAACACTTTGAGGCAAAGAAAATAGGGTTTTAGAGAATGGTGCTCCAAGGCCTCCATTGGTTTAAAACACCTATTAAAATAAAATAAAGGTAATTTCAAATTGTTTCTTTTAAAAATCCTTGAAATATAACACATTTGTTAGTTTCTGCACTAAAAGTTTGAACTGGATAGGGGTTTGGAAGTAACTGCCCTAGTGTAGTTAGGGTCCTAAACAAGAATATTTAAATCACTTTAATGTTCAAAACCTGTATTTAACAAAGTCTTACCTAGGAGTTGAACAGTGAAGAAAGTGACAGACTTGAAGCTAAGCAATGGAGCGACAAGGACCAGCAGATAGATTAGACGGAGGTGTCCAGGTTCCATAGTTCCCTGAACAAGTCTGACCCTGAGTTAGCTGTATGCCCATCTCGGCTCTTAGTATGCACACTTCTGTATTCAACACATAAGGAAGAAGATGTCAAAATTGTTCGAGGATGGACTAAAGTCTTAGAATTCCTTCATTTTGTTGGTTTTATAGGTTTTATTTCATTTGATTAATCATTATAGAATGAGTTCAAACTGTGTTTTATTACAATTTGATGACTATGTAAATTTATGTTGTTTAGAACTTCATGAAAAGAACCAAACGGATTAAATTTTGATCATCAAGAGTGACTTTAAAAGATTTAA
>CM032063.1:51405945-51579307 GCA_018831715.1 Matsumurasca onukii | reverse complement strand
CCTCGGCTCGGACTTAGACGAGTATACGGTGGGACTTAGAAATTTTTCCGAAGGCCTAGAAAATTTTTCCCGAAAGTGGTCGTTTTATTCATTTTCGGAACCGCCTAAAGAGACGAACACAATGGTGCAAAGAGGCCGGCCCGTCCGACAGCTTGGCCGTCCAGAGCTAAAACCGGCCCTTATTAAAGAGTCACAGTTACTCCCGCGGTTTACCCGCGCTTGTGATTTCTTCACCTTGACATTCAGGAGCACTGGGCAGAAATCACTGGGGACAAAGTCGCCTCGGCTCGGACTTGACAGTATACGGCGGGACTTAGAAATGGTGCAAAAGAACAAATCCGACAGCTTAACCGTCGAGCTAAAAGCCAAACCGCAAGAGAGTCACAGTTACTCCCAAAGGTTTACCCGCATGAATTTCTTCACCTTGACATTCAGAGCACTGGGCAGAAATCACTGGGGACAAAGTCGCCTCGGCTCGGACCTGAACGGTATACGGCGGGACTTAGAAATGGTGCAAAAGAGGCCGGCCCGTCCGACGAGCAAGCCGTCTGAGCCTAAGACCGGCCCTTATTAAGAGAGTCACAGTTACTCCCAAGGTTTACCCGCGCTTGCATGAATTTCTTCACCTTGACATTCAGAGCACTGGGCAGAAATCACTGGGGACAAAGTCGCCTCGGCTCGGACTTAGAGAAATACGGCTGGGACTTAGAAAATTTTCCGATTAGGCCTAGAAAAATTTATTCCCCGAAAAGGGTCGTTTTATACATTTTCGGAACCGCCTTGACGAGACGAACACAATGGTGCAAAGAGGCCGGCCCGTCCGACAGCTTGGCCGTCCGAGCTAAGCCGGCCCTTATTAAGAGAGTCATGTTACTCCCAAGGTTTACGCGCTTGTATGAATTTCTTCACCTTGACATTCAGAGCACTGGGCAGCTGGGGACAAAGTCGCCTCGGCTGACTCGGACAGAAGGTATACGGTGGGACTTAGAAAATTTTCCGATTAGGCCTAGAAAAATTTATTCCCCGAAGGTCGTTTTATACATTTTTCGGAACCGCCCTAAAGAGACGAACACAATGGTTAAAGAGGGCTGACCGATAAACAGCTTGGCCGTCCGAGCTAAGAAACCGGCCCTTATTAAGAGAGTCACAGCTGTTACTCCCAAGGTTTACCGCGCTTGCATGAATTTCTTCACCTTGACATTCAGAGCACTGGGCAGAAATCACTGGGGACAGAGTCGCCTCGGCTCGGACTTGAAAGTATACGGCGGGACTTGAAGATTTTCCGATTAGGCCTAGAAAAATTTATTCCCCGAAAGGTCGTTTTATAAACGGAATCGCCTTGACAGAGACGAACACAATGGTGCAAAGGGCCGCCCGTCCGACAGCTAGACCGTCCGAGCAAAGAAGCCGGCCCTTATTAAGAGAGTCACAGTTACTCCCAAGGTTTACCCGCGCTTGCATGAATTTCTTCACCTTGACATTCAGAGCACTGGGCAGAATTCACTGGGGACAAGTCGCCTCGGCTCGGACTTAGACAGTATACGGTGGGACTTGGAAAATTTTCCGAGTAGGCGTAGAAAAATTTATTCCCCGAAAAGGGTCGTTTTATACATTTTCGGAACCGCCCTAAAGAGACGAACACAATGGTGCAAAGAGGCCGGCCGTCCGACAGCTTAGCCGTCCGAGCTAGAAGCCGGCCCTTATTAGAGAGTCACAGCTGTTACCCCAAGGTTTACCCGCGCTTGCATGAATTTCTTCACCTTGACATTCAGAGCACTGGGCAGAAATCACTGGGGACAAAGTCGCCTCGGCTCGGACTTGAAAGTATACGGCGGGACTTAGAAATGGTGCAAAGAGGTCCGACAGCAACCGTCCAGCTAAGGCCGGCCCTTAAAGAGTCACAGTTACTCCCAAGGTTTACCCGCGCTTGCATGAATTTCTTCACCTTGACATTCAGGCACTGGGCAGAAATCACTGGGGACAAAGTCGCCTCGGCTCGGACGGAGCAGTATACCGGTGGGACTTAGAAATTTTTCCGAGGCCTAGAAAAATTTTTCCCGAAAATGGTCGTTTTATACATTTTCGGAACCGCCCTAAAGAGACGAACACAATGGTGCAAAGAGGCCGGCCCGTCCGACAGCTTAGCCGTCCGAGCTAAGAAGCCGGCCCTTATTAAGAGAGTCACAGTTACTCCCAAGGTTTACCCGCGCTTGCATGAATTTCTTCACCTTGACATTCAGAGCACTGGGCAGAAATCACTGGGACAAAGTCGCCTCGGCTCGGACTTGACAGTATACGGCGGGACTTAGAAATGGTGCAAGGGCCGGCCGTCCGACAGCCGTCCGAGCTGAAACCGGCTTATTAAGAGAGTCACAGTTACTCCCAAGGTTTACCCGCGCTTGCATGAATTACTTCACCTTGACATTCAGAGCACTGGGCAGAAATCACTGGGGACAAAGTCGCCTCGGCTCGGACTGGACAGTATACGGCGGGACTTAGAAAATGGTGCAAAGAGGCGGCCCGTCCGACAGCTTAACCGTCCGAGCTAAAGGCGGCCCTTATTAAGAGAGTCACAGTTACTCACGCGGTTTACCCGCGCTTGCATGAATTTCTTCACCTGACATTCAGAGCACTGCACGGGACAAAAAGTCGCCTCGGCTCCGGACTTAGAAAGTATACGGCGGGACTTGAGCTTTCCGATTAGAAAAATTTATTCCAGGGTCGTTTTATACATTTTCGGAACCGCCCTAAAGAGACGAACACAATGGTGCAAAGAGGCCGGCCGTCCGACAGCTTGGCCGTCCGAGCTAAAACCGGCCCTTATTAAGAGAGTCACACTGTTACTCCCAGGTTTACCCGCGCTTGCATGAATTTCTTCACCTTGACATTCAGAGCACTGGGCAGAAATCACTGGGGACAAAGTCGCCTCGGCTCGGACTTGAAAGTATACGGCGGGACTTAGAAAATTTTCCGAGTAGGCCTAGAAAATTTATTCCCCGAAGGGTCGTTTTATACATTTTCGGAACCGCCTTGACGACACAATGGTGCAAAGAGGCCGGCCGTCCGACAGCTAGGCCGTCCGAGCTAAGAAGCCGGCCCTTATAAAGAGAGTCACAGTTACTCCCAAGGTTTACCCGCTTGCATGAATTTCTTCACCTTGACATTCAGAGCACTGGGCAGAAATCACTGGGGACAAAGTCGCCTCGGCTCGGACTTGAAAGTATACGGTGGGACTTGGAAAATTTTCCGAGTAGGCGTAGAAAATTTATTCCCAGGGTCGTTTTATACATTTCGGAACCGCCCTAAAGAGACGAACACAATGGTAAAGAAGGCCGGCCCGTCCGACAGCTTGGCGTCCGAGCTAAGAAGCCGTTATTAAGAGAGTCACTGTTACTCCCAAGGTTTACCCGCGCTTGTGAATTTCTTCACCTTGACATTCAGAGCACTGGGCAGAAATCACTGGGGACAAAGTCGCCTCGGCTCGGACTTGAAAGTATACGGCGGGACTTAGAAATGGTGCAAAGGGCCGGCCCGTCCGACAGCTTAGCCGTCCGAGCTAAACCGGCCTTATTAAGAGTCACAGTTACTCCCAAGGTTTACCCGCGCTTGCATGAATTTCTTCACCTTGACATTCAGAGCACTGGGCAGAAATCACTGGGGACAAAGTCGCCTCGGCTCGGACTTAGACAGTATGCAGAAATTTTTCCGAGAAGGCCTAGAAAATTTTCCCGAAAATGGTCGTTTTATACATTTTCGGAACCGCCTTAAAGAGACGAACACAATGGTGCAAAGAGGCCGGCCCGTCCGACAGCAGCCGTCCGAGCTAAAAGCCCTTATTAAGAAGAGTCACAGTTACTCCCAAGGTTTACCCGCGCTTGCATGAATTTCTTCACCTTGACATCAGAGCACTGGGCAGAAATCACTGGGGACAAAGTCGCCTCGGCTCGGACTTAGACAGTATACGGCGGGACTTAGAAATGGTGCAAAGAGGCCGGCCGTCCGACAGCAGCCGTCCGAGCTAAAACCGGCCCTTTTAAGAGAGTCACAGTTACTCCCAAGGTTTACCCGCTTGCATGAATTTCTTCACCTTGACATTCAGAGCACTGGGCAGAAATCACTGGGGACAAAGTCGCCTCGGCTCGGACTTAGACAGTATACGGCGGGACTTAGAAATGGTGCAAAGAGGCCGGCCCGTCCGACAGCTTAGCCGTCCGAGCTAAGAAGCCGGCCCTTATTAAGAGAGTCACAGTTACTCCCGCGGTTTACCCGCGCTTGCATGAATTTCTTCACCTTGACATTCAGAGCACTGGGCAGAAATCACTGGGGACAGCAGCCAACCTCGGCTCGGACTTGAAAGTATACGGCGGGACTTAGAAATGGTGCAAAGGTTCCGGCCCGTCCGACAGCTTAGCCGTCCGAGCTAAGAAGCCGGCCCTTATTAAGAGAGTCACAGTTACTCCCGTGGTTTACCCGCGCTTGCATGAATTACTTCACCTTGACATTCAGAGCACTGGGCAGAAATCACTGGGGACAAAGTCGCCTCGGCTCGGACTTAGACAGTATACGGCGGGACTTAGAAAATTTCCGAGTAGGCCTAGAAAATTTATTCCCCGAAAGTGGTCGTTTTATACATTTTCGGAACCGCCTTGACTAGACGAACACAATGGTGCAAAGAGGCCGGCCCGTCCGACAGCTTCCGTCCGAGCTAAAGCCGGCCCTTATTAAGAGAGTCACAGTTACTCCCAAGGTTTACCCGCGCTTGCATGAATTTCTTCACCTTGACATTCAGAGCACTGGGCAGAAATCACTGGGGACAAAGTCGCCTCGGCTCGGACTTGACAGTATACGGCGGGACTTAGAAATTTTCCAGTAGGCCTAGAAAAGTAATTTCCCGAGGGTCGTTTTATACATTTTCGGAACCGCCCTTACGAGACGAACACAATGGTGCAAAGAGGCCGGCCCGTCCGACAGCTTGGCCGTCGAGCCAGCCCTTATTAAGAGAGTCACAGTTACTCCCAAGGTTTACCCGCGCTTGCATGAATTTCTTCACCTTGACATTCAGAGCACTGGGCAGAAATCACTGGGGACAAAGTCGCCTCGGCTCGGACTTGGTGGCGGGACTTAGAAATGGTGCAAAGAGGCCGGCCCGTCCGACAGACTTGGCCGTCCGAGCTAAGAAGCCGGCCCTTTTAAGAGAGTCACAGTTACTCCCAAGGTTTACCCGCGCTTGCATGAATTTCTTCACCTTGACATTCAGAGCACTGGGCAGAAATCACTGGGGACAACAGTACTCGGCTCGGACTTGAAAGTATACGGCGGGACTTAGAAAATGGTGCAAAGAGGCCGGCCCGTCCGACAGCTTAGCCGTCCGAGCTAAGAAGCCGGCCCTTATTAAGAGAGTCACAGTTACTCCCAAGGTTTACCCGCGCTTGCATGAATTTCTTCACCTTGACATTCAGAGCACTGGGCAGAAATCACTGGGGACAAAGTCGCCTCGGCTCGGACTTGAAAGTATACGGCGGGACTTAGAAAATTTTCCGAGTAGGCCTAGAAAAATTTATTCCCCGAAAAGGGTCGTTTTATACATTTTCGGAATCGCCTTGACGAGACGAACACAATGGTGCAAAGAGGCCGGCCCGTCCGACAGCTAGGCCGTCCGAGCTAAGAAGCCGGCCCTTATTAAGAGAGTCACAGTTACTCCCAAGGTTTACCCGCGCTTGCATGAATTTCTTCACCTTGACATTCAGAGCACTGGGCAGAAATCACTGGGGACAAAGTCGCCTCGGCTCGGACTTGACAGTACGGCGGGACTTGGAAAATTTTCCAGTAGGCCTAGAAAAATTTATTCCCCGAAGTCGTTTATACATTTTCGGAACCGCCCTGACGAGACGAACACAATGGTGCAAAGAGGCCGGCCCGTCCGACAGCTTGGCCGTCCGAGCTAAGAAGCCGGCCCTTATTAAGAGAGTCACAGTTACTCCCAAGGTTTACCCGCGCTTGCATGAATTTCTTCACCTTGACATTCAGAGCACTGGGCAGAAATCACTGGGGACAAAGTCTCCTCGGCTCGGACTTGAAAGTATACGGACTTAGAAATGGTGCAAGAGGCCGGCCCGTCCGACAGCAACCGTCCGAGCTAAGAAGCCGGCCCTTATTAAGAGAGTCTACTCCCAAGGTTTACCCGCGCTTGCATGAATTTCTTCACCTTGACATTCAGAGCACTGGGCAGAAATCACTGGGGACAAAGTTGCCTCCGGCTCGGACTTAGACGACGTTGGGACTTAGAAATGGTGCAAAGAGGCCGGCCGTCCGACAGCTTAGCTGTCCGAGCTAAGCCGGCCCTTATTAAAGAGAGTCACAGTTACTCCCGGTTTACCCGCGCTTGCATGAATTTCTTCACCTTGACATTCAGAGCACTGGGCAAAATCACTGGGGACAAAGTAGCCTCGGCTCGGACTGGAAAGTATACGGCGGGATTTAGAAATGGTGCAAAGGTTCCGGCCGTCCGACAGCAACCGTCCGAGCTAAGAAGCCGGCCCCCTTATTAGAAGTCACAGTTACTCTGGTTTACCCGCGCTTGCATGAATTACTTCACCTTGACATTCAGAGCACTGGGCAGAAATCACTGGGGCCTCGGCTCGGACTTAGACAGTATACGGCGGGACTTCGAAAATTTTCCGAGTAGGCCTAGAAAATTTATTCCCGAAAGGGTCGTTTTATACATTTTCGGAACCGCCGACCAGACGAACACAATGGTGCAAAGGCCGGCCCGTCCGACAGCAACCGTCCGAGCTAAAAGCCGGCCCTTATTAAGTCACAGTGACTCCCCAAGGTTTACCCGCGCTTGCATGAATTACTTCACCTTGACATTCAGAGCACTGGGCAGAAATCACTGGGGACAATCGCCTCGGCTCGGACAGACAGTATACGGTGGGACTTAGAAATTTTTCCGAGTAGGCCTAGACAAATTAATTTCGAAAGTGGGTCGTTTTATACATTTCGGAACCCGCCCTTACAGGACGAACACACATGGTGCAAAAGTGGCCGGCCGTCCGACAACAGCCGTCCGAGCTAAGAAGCCGGCCCATGGCAGAGAGTCACAGTTACTCCCAAGGTTGCTTGCATGAATTTCTTCACCTTGACATTCAGAGCACTGGGCAGAAATCACTGGAAACAACGTAGCCTCGGCTCGGACTTGAAAGTATACGGCGGGACTTAGAAATGGTGCAAAGGGCCGGCCGTCCGACAGCCAGCCGTCCGAGCTAAGAAGCCGGCCCTTATTAAGAGAGTCACAGTTACTCCCAAGGTTTACCCGCGCTTGCATGAACCTTCACCTTGACATTCAGAGCACTGGGCAGAAATCACTGGAAACAACGTAGCCTCGGCTCGGACTTGAAAGTATACGGCGGGACTTAGAAATGGTGCAAAGAGGCCGGCCCGTCCGACAGCAGCCGTCCGAGCTAAGAAGCCGGCCCTGTACTCCCCGCGGTTTACCCGCGCTTGCATGAAATAACGAGCACTGGGCAGAAATCACTGGGGACAAAGAAGCGCTCGGACTTGGAAAGTATACGGCGGGACAGAAATGGTGCAAAGGCCGGCCCGTCCGACAGCTTAGCCGTCCGAGCTAAGAAGCCGGCCCTTATTAAGAGAGTCACAGTTACTCCCAAGGTTTACCCGCGCTTGCATGAATTTCTTCACCTTGACATTCAGAGCACTGGGCAGAAATCACTGGGGACAAAGTAGCCTCGGCTCGGACTTGAAAGTATACGGCGGGACTTAGAAATGGTGCAAAGAGGCCGGCCCGTCCGACAGCTTAGCCGTCCGAGCTAAGAAGCCGGCCCTTATTAAGAGAGTCACAGTTACTCAAGGTTTACCCGCGCTTGCATGAATTACTTCACCTTGACATTCAGAGCACTGGGCAGAAATCACTGGGGACAAAGCCTCGGCTCGGACTTGAAAGTATACGGCGGGACTTAGAAATGGTGCAAAGAGGCCGGCCCGTCCGACAGCTTGGCCGTCCGAGCTAAGAAGCCGGCCCTTATTAAGAGAGTCACAGTTACTCCCAAGGTTTACCCGCGCTTGCATGAATTACTTCACCTAGACATTCAGAGCACTGGGCAGAAATCACTGGGGACAAAGTCGCCTCGGCTCGGACTTAGACAGTATACGGCGGGACTTCGAAAATTTTCCGAGTAGGCCTAGAAAAATGTATTCCCCTAAAGGGTCGTTTTATACATTTTCGGAACCGCCTTAACGAGACCAACACAATGGTGCAAAGAAGCCGGCCCGTCCGACAGCTTGGCCGTCCGAGCTAAGAAGCCAGCCCTTATTAAGAGAGTCACAGTTACTCCCAAGGTTTACCCGCGCTTGCATGAATTACTTCACCTTGTCATTCAGAGCATACTTTAGAGATACCCTTGTTACTCCAGTCGAGTCGTCCTCAGAGAACGCGTCCAACAGGGCAGCGCCTATTCCGGGACGGGAAGGAATCACACAAAAGTGGCAGCCTTCACACAGACCCTGGGCTGGACTGGGCACCTGGCTGGACCCCTGCGGTCTCGGCCATGGGCTGGAGCCTGGCCAATGACCAAAGGCTCGACCCAGGGCTCGGGGACCTCCTGAGGCTGGACCCCAGGCCTCGACTCAGGGGCTGGACCCCACCCTGGGCTGCCCCAGGCCTCGACCCTGGGGCTGGACCCCGGCCTCGACCAGGGGCTGGACCCCAGGCCTCCACCCCTGCTGGACCTCCAAGGCCCTGGATCCCAGGCTACGACTCGACCTCAGGCTCGACTCCTCGACCTGGGCTGGACCCTGAGGAGACCCGCTGGCCCGCCCGACCCAGGGCTGGACCCTGAGGCCTGGAAACCCCAGGCTCGACCCAGGGCTGGGGCTGACCCCTGGACCTGGGCTCCCGACCCCTGGGACTGGACCCCAGGCTGGACCCAGGGCTCTCGACCCAGGGGCTGGACCCGGGCTGAGGCTGGACCCAGGCCTCGACCCAGGGCTGGACCCTGAGGCTGGACTCTGAGGCTGGAGCCCCAGGCTCAGAGGTGGGAGCTGGACCCCAGGCCTCGACCCAGGGGCTAGAGGGCTCGACCCTGGGGACCCTGAGGCTGGACCCCAGGCCCAGAGGCTGGGCTGACCCCTGAGGCTGGACCCTCGACCCTGGGGCTGACCCCAGCCCCAACCCAGGGACTGGACCCTGAGGCTGGACCCCGCCCTCGACCCTGGGCTGGACCCCCTCGGAGGCCTCGGCTGGACCCAGGCTGAGGCTGGACCCTGCGCCCTTGACCCTGGCTGGCCTCGAGGCTGGACCCCAGGCCTCACCCAGGGCTGGACCTGGCTGTGAGGCGGACCCCAGGCCCTCGACCCAGGGCTGGACCCTGAGGCTGGACCCCAGCTCTGCCTGGGGCTGACCCCAGGCTGACCCTGGGCTGGACCCCAGCCCTCGACCCTGGGCTGGACCCCTGCCTCGACCCAGGGCTGGACCCTGAGGCTAGGCCACCCCAGGGCCTCGACCTGGGGCTGGACCCGAGGCTGGGACCCCAGGCCTCAACCCTGGGGCTGGACCCCAGCCCTCGACCCCCTGGGCTGGACACACGAGGCTGGACCCCAGCCTCGACCCTGAGGGACCCCGAGGCTGGACCTGAGGCTGGACCCCAGGCCTCGACCCAGAGGCTGGACCCTGGGGCCGGACCCCAGACCTCGACCCTAGGGCTGGACCCTAGGCCTCGACCCTGGGGCTGGACCCTGAGGCTAGACCACAGCCCTCGGCCCTGGGGCTGTACCCGGGGGCTGGACCACTGGCCTCGACCCAGGGGCTGGACCCTGAGCTAGACCCCAGGCCTCGACCCAGGGGCTGGACTCTGAGGCTGAACCCTGTGGCTGGAGCCCAGACCTCACCGTTTAGGGGTGAAGTTCAAGATGCTCCTCGCTCGGATGTTGTGATTGGTGGTCAGCTTTGTGAGAATTTGGCTAATGTGAAAGTGGGTGTTGACAGATTGTGTGGCTCTTCTCAGAGCTCATCTCTTAATTTTTCCCAGTCAGATTTTTTAGGAACAACCTAGTAGTGTCATATGGGTCATCTGATAAAAGTGATGCTTCTGCTAATAATAAATTCAACAAACCGACTCACAATCAAATTAAAATATTTCACCAAAACATTTATTTATTTATTTATTGATCCCAACGGATTACACCATTTTACAAAGAATGGAAACATGTATACAGATTTTGGTACAAGATGACTAATTAAGACAATAATATTATCACTTCCAATATACACAGTAGTAATAATAATGACATGTAGCAGATTAACAATTAAGAAAGATAGTAATGATTATATAACAATTAATAAATAATTAACAATGTTACAATAAGTAATAAATAAATAACAATGTAACAGGTAATATAATAATTTAAAATGTAACAAGCAATAAACATTCACAATGTGACAGGCAATAAATAATTTACAATTTGACAAAAGTGATAATAATTATAACAATTAATAAATAATAACAATGTAACAATAAGTAATAAATATATAACAATGTAACAGGTAATATAATAATTTAAAATGTGACAAGTAATAAATATTTACAATGTGACAAGCTATGAATAATTTATAATTGACAAAAGTGATAATAATTTATTACAACTTAAGATATATAGTGAAATTTATGACAGTACATGTTACAAAGGATGAGAATGTGAGTGCGGCAAGTGAATGGTATGCTAGATAGGTAGTCTGAGACCAGAAACCTCTTGAAGCTCCCAGGTGTCTCACTGAAGAAGTCCAGGGCAGTAGCTGAAGCACTTCCGGCTTTGTGGAGTCGGCTTAGCCCACTGTTGTAAGCGTAGCTTGTTGGAAGGAAACGTCTTGTGAAGATCGTCCTGGATCGAGTCCCTCTGGGAATGGAGAAGTCTATGTTGTTCAAGAGTTCAGGGCAGTCGATCAAGCCATTCACCAGTCTGTACAGTAGGATGACATCGGCATGGTGACGTCTCAGTTGCAGAGGAAGAAGACCAAAGGTTTCTTCAACTTCAAGGACGGGGGTGGTGCGGTATGTAAAACCAAGCCTGGGTCCAAGCATACGAACGAATCGATCCTGGATACGCTGAACCTGGTTCACGTGGTTCTTTTGATGAGGTGACCAAATTACTGCACCATATTCCAGGATTGGGCGCACCAGAGACTTGTAAAGGGTGACCAAGGTGGAAGGCGAGTTGAAATTTCTAGAAGATCTAAAAATAAATCCCAGTAGCGAGTTTGCTTTGGCTGTTATATGTGATATGTGATCTTCAGGGCTAAGCAAAGGTGACATAAAAACTCCAAGGTCACGAATGCTGTCAACTCTCTTCAGGACAGAGCTGTTAAGGGCGTAGTCGTACTGGAGAGGTGCTGCTTCACGCTTGTAGGAGATGACCATGCATTTTAGGACGTTAAGTTCCATAGCGTTTGCTCGACACCAGTCGTTAAAATTGCCAAGGGAAAGTTGAATATTTTGAAAATCCTGAGGCGAGGAGACAGTTCCAAACATCTTGATGTCGTCGGCAAACATGAGGTAGTTGCAGCAGATGACGTTACCAATGTCATTCATGAAGAGGTTGAAGAGTAGTGGCCCAAGGTGGGAGCCTTGGGGAACTCCAGATAGCACGCTGAAGGGTAGTGAAAAACAGCCGTCGTGTTTCACTGCGAGGGTCCTGTCCGTCAAGTAGCTTCTGATCCAATCGAGCAAGGGGCCACTGACACCATATCCGGCGAGTTTAGCTAATAGGAGACTGTGGTTAACCTTGTCGAAGGCCTTGAGAGGTCTAAAGTCAACTTGGCAGGAATCGCCAAAGGCGGACATTGTCGCCAAAGGCGGACATTGTGAGACCATTAAGAGTAATAGTTGAGCCGAGGAGTGTTGTGTTGAGAACGGAGGAAACCGTGTTGTGTTGAGGAGATACATTTGCGCAGGTGAAAATAAAGATAGTCCAAGATAATACTCTCATATACTTTGGCAATTGCGGACAGGATTACTATGGGTCGATAGGAGCGATCACCAGATTTGAAGATAGGAACTAGCCTTGTTTGAAGGGGAAGATGCCTTGTTTGAGGCAGGGAGGAGAACCAAACAGCAAGGTGCGGGGCTAGTACAGGAGCACAGTATTTTAAGACGCTTGGAGGAATGGAATCTGGCCCTGCTCCTTTGTTTGGATCGAGAGATTCAAGCTTGCACTGGACATCAGAGACAGTTATAGACTTATAGTGCAATAAGAGATGGTAAAGTTCCAGCCGAAATCGAAAATAGGGGTGGGAAATGAATCGTTGTTAAAAACTGAGGAAAAGTAGCTTGAGAAAAGTTCACACCTATCCTCGGGACTCTCAGCCTCCCTTCCGTCCAGTATCAACTTGGTGGAGCGAGTTTGACCATTCTTCAGTTTGTTAACATGAGACCAGAAGGATTTTATGTTGTGTGGAATGCTGTCTTCAACCTTTCTAGTGTATTCCTCGAGGCAAGCCCCAGCCAGCGCCCTGCACTGCCTTCTCAAGGAGCAAAATTCCTCACGATAATGTGGTCTACCTGTCTTCTTGAGCAGTCTATGGGCTGACTTCTTCCTGTAGACTAGGCGTTTCAGGTCGCTCGAAAACCAAGCAGGAAATGACGAAGTAGAACAGAGTTTTCTTAGAGGTGTGTTCTGTGCCACAATAGATCCCAAAGAATCACAGAAACCTGTGAAAGCCGTTTCGACATCATTTAGTAAATTGGGCTCCGGATAGTTGAGACCCTGGATAGAACGAAAAGCGGCGTCTAGGTTGCACTTTCTGAAGTCCGGTGAGTACTTGATGCTGTTATGAGTCGAGGCCTTTGACAGTTGAATAGAAACAGAAAGTGCAGGATGGTGTATGTCTTCAGGAATAAGAATGTCGTCGGCAGGGACTACTGGAGTTGCTGTGATGGAAGAGAAGATCAGGTCGAGAAAAACTCCTCTACGGTTAGGAATGCCGTTGATTTGAACTAGATTATGAGTAGAGGATAGTGTAGCCAGGTGATTCAAGGACGCTCCTCCTTGTTGAGATCCACAGCCACTCCAGTCGGTATCAGGTTGGTTGAAGTCGCCAAAGAGCAGCACGTTCTCTGCAAAGTTAGATGAAGTTATTATTTCATCCACAGCGTCGCAGAATCCAGCATATACGGTGGCCGGTTGGCTGGGTGGTATGTAAGCGGATCCCAGTAAGATGTGATGAGTAGAAGAAGCACAGGAAACGAAGACACACTCAAAGGCGTCTGTAGGCATGGGGATTAAGTGCGTCGTTATGTTGTCACGTACAGCTATGAGAGAGCCACCACCGCTAATTTTGTTGCTAGTAGCCTGAGATCTGTCACATCTGAAGACATTGAAACCGTGCAGACCTAGCTCACAAGAGTTGATATCGGGGGTAAGATTAGTCTCAACCAACGATATAATATCATAGGAGGATGTGTTCACATTAACAGAAAGGTCAGACAATTTGCTTCTTAGGCCGTTGACGTTTTGAAAATAACAATTTAGTTGGGATGGTGTACCGTTGGGATTTATTCGTTTTTTTTGCTCTTTACAATCTGAGGGGTATTATTAATAAACTTTATGGTAAGATCTCTTTCACCACGAGAGGTACGATCCTTCAGCTCAGTATTTAAGTCTCGTAGATGGGTTGTTTCTTGAGGTGTCCGGTCTCTGGACAGTTTAACCGATGTAAAACGCGGATCAGTTGGGGGCGCAAGATCAGGAAAGTTCCTCAAGATAGTGATTACATCGGACTGGCTATTCAGGACAACCTTAAGGGGACGAGGATGATCTGGTTTTTTATTCCCAACTCGGAAGGTTTTAACTCCACTGATTGAGAGATTAGGGAGTAGCGGCGAAAAAAGGCATCGAGCATTTGATGTCACGTGTAGGGCCTTTACAAATTATACTTGAGGAAATCGATCCACATGTGATTGTTCTTTCTGAACATAACATTAAAGACAATGAAATTAACAGTTGAAAAATACAAGGCTTTACTGTTAATTCATACTATTGTAGGAAAAATAGTAATAAAGGGGGTGTTATAATATTATCTAGAGATGAGTTTGGCAGGAGTCATACACGTCTTCCAACCTGTGATCTATGTGAAGATAAAGTTTTCGAGTATTGTGCCACTAAATTTAAGTTTGACACCTTTCAGGTAATTGTAATGGCTGTTTACCGTTCACCTAGCTCGAGTGTCAGTGTATTTCTGGATAGATTAAATGTGTTGATTACTACAATGTTAAAAAGATGTAATAAGATTATAATTGTAGGGGATATCAATATTAATGTTTTACAAAACACTAAAGAAACCAAGGATCTAAGATGTGTATTAAAAAGTCATGGTATGATGTTTCTAGTTGATTTCCCCACAAGAACCTGTGGTACAGCTCAAACGTCAATTGACAACTTTTTAACTAATTTACCCTAAACACATTACATGTTGAGGGTCTGATCACCAATCTTTCAGATCATGATGGCCAGGTTCTTGTGATAAACTGTAATTCTAATGTGCATGTATCTAATAATATAAATATAACTTGTTACAAAAGAAAGTTTAATGATAATAACAAAGAGATGTTTTTAAAACTATTGTCAGGTGAAGATTGGTTTGATGTTTATAACGCTGATGTTAACGATAAATTTGATACATTTTTCAATATATTTTACTATTACTTTAATCTGAGCTTTCCTAAAATAAAATCTAGAAAGTCAAATAATAATATAAATAAGTGGATTACTCCTGATTTAATACAAGCTAAGGATGAAATTGTTTATTTTGAAAAAAACTATAGAGTAACAAAAAATATAAATCTTAAGGCATTTATTAGTAACAAGAAAAAAGTGTATACTGCTAGGATTAGTAAGGCTAAACAAGACTATTATGGTGAGCTGTTAGGATGTTCAAATAATATAAGTAAAACATCATGGCAAATTGTAAATAATGAGGTTAGTTTAAAAACTGGTTCAGTTAAAAGTAATATTAGTTTGTATCATAATGATGGAAAGACTGATGATCCTGAATTAGTATGTAAGTTGTTTGCTGATTATTACACAAATATGGTTGAAACACAAATAATCCCAAAGTTAGAGCCGTCAAAATTAGCCACTTCTTTGATTAATAGTAACACTAGCAGAAATTTTATTCCAACGTTTGTGACTTGTGAGGATTTAGTTGCAATAATACAAAACTTAAAAAATACATACTCCTCTAGTCACGATGAAATCCCAATGCCAATAATAAAATTTGCAAGCTCCTTCTTATAGTTAAACCTATCGCCCACGTTATTAACTCCTCGTTTATTACAGAAATTTTCCCTGATCGTTTAAAAATATCAAAAACCAAACCTATGTTTAAAAGCGGTGATTCACTCAGTGTCGGAAACTACAGACCACTTTCCTTGATTTCATCTTTTTCCAAACTGTTTGAAAAGGTAATGTCTATTCAGTTAATAGAATTCTTAGAAGTTAATGGTATCTTGGATGATAATCAACATGGTTTTAGGACAGGTAGATCTGTAATTAGTGCTAGTATTAAGTATATTGAATCTATTATAGATTCATTAGACAAAAAACAATAAAGTTATCGGGGTATTTATGGATCTTAGTAAGGCATTTGATAGCGTTTGTCATGTAAAATTGCTCAATACTCTGTCTAGTTTTGGTTTAAAAGACAGGACCCTTTCTTGGTTTGAGTCTTACTTAACCAACAGACAACATTTTGTTGAAATTAATTATTTAAATAAATTCAATCAAATAACCACAGTTTGCTCAAAATTAAACCCAATGAAATTTGGAATTCCTCAGGGGTCCATACTGGGCCCTTTATTATTTATCTGTTACATTCAAGGGTTACCCAAAGCCGCTCAGTTTGATAAGATTATTCTGTATGCAGATGATATTAGTTTAAAATTCTCTGGTAACAACATAAATGATGTTGAAAAGGCAAGTTTTTACCACTTATCAACAGTTCAACAGTTTCTAACTGATAAACAGCTCTTACTTAACCCTCTTAAAACAACAATTTTAAATTTTGGGTTAAAAAATAGCAATATGATATCAAGTTCAACTAATATATTTATTGATGACTATAACTTAGAGGAGTCAGGGCTAACTAAATTCTTGGGTCTAAGATTGGATAAAAATCTTCGCTGGTCATCACATGTTGATCATGTTTGTAACAAAATTGCATCTGGGTTGTTTGTTATGAGAAGGCTTTCAAAATTTTGTGTTCCTAGTACAATGAAATCAGTGTATTTTTCCCTCATTTACTCTCATATCTCCTTTGGAATAATTCTTTACGGCAGTACGTCTAAATTAAATTTAAATAGGATTTTAATTCTTCAAAAATATGCTGTAAGGATTATGCTACGTCGGGGTTGGTCAGATTCTGTAAAGGATTCCTTCCCTATGCTGGGTATTTTAACAATATTTAGTTTGTACATTTTCGAGTTAATCTGTTTCATAAAACAAAACTCTAATACCTTATCTACTCTAGGAGATTTTCATAGCTACAACACTAGATTTCAAAAAATTCCATCTTTTGCTTCACATAGTTTGAAAGCCTTTGAAAAAAAAACCTAGTTATGCTGGAATTAAATTTTTAATTTCTTACCTACAGATAGAAAAATACTGTAAATAATAATACATTCCGGACTAAATTAAAAAAAGTACTTGGTAATGAGACCACTTTATTCATTAGAAGAATTTTTTTCATGATCATTAGTAGAATTTTTATTTCATGTTAGCCATTGTTTAAATATAATTTCTATTTTAATTCTTTGCAGTAATAATATTATTTCAATATATTCTATTGTAATGTATGTAAACTATTGTAATTTTTGTAATATCTTTCATGACGCCATTCTGGTACAACTATGTGCTTGTATGAATAAAGTTTGTTTTGACTTTGACTCCTCCAAATCACATCTCTCGCGTACACTTCTGTAATGAGCAGCTCCACATCCATCGCTGTCAATCGCTCGAAGAAAACAAACTAGTTTGTTCTTGGAGGTATCGCACGATCAACGTCGTGTCGCATCGCATCGCTGCTAGTGTGCGCTGCCCAATGCATTTACTTGGTTTTGATTAAATCGCATCTCGTCGCGTCGCTCTCTGTGTGTTCTTAGTGTAAGACTTGCCATTTTTATATTAGTTTATTTACATAAATAAAGTTCACTTAAAGCTATTAATGTTAATAGCAAAAAGAAGAGAACAAAATTGTTATTGGTTCTTTAATGACCACTAACAAACTAATCTTTAGAAATTTTTAACCAGCATGGTTTTTAACCAGTACGTACCAAGTTTGGTAGCGCTGAAAAAAACTGGTTAAAAATTTACAAAGATGTTTTCACACTTCCCCATAATACAAATCTGTGTAGCTTAGAATGGATGCCATTTCTTTTTGGGTTAAGATAGAGACCTCTAGTTTGCACCATTTGATTTCTTTTTTATTTCCTTGAAAATGAGGGGTCACAAGATAGGGGTTTACATTTGAAAATATTTAGTTGCCCCCTTTACCCCCCTTTGCAAAAACTTAGGGAGGGCAAACTTTTTAACAACCTGAAAAGTAAAAAAAGTGTTATATAAGCTAAGGTCAAGGTCTCACATTGATATATCAGGACGTTAAAATTATATCCAGGTGTGCCAGGACATAAAACTCACTCTGTATACAGTAAATGTTTCATCCAATTTACATAAAGTGATAAAATGTTGTGCAGACCTTTCGTTTGTAATTATCTCGGTCAAGTTTGTTAATTAGCAACTATCGGAAGTCCCCTTTTGGAGAGGAGTTTTCATTAAAAAAGTGGTTTTAATGATCTACACTCACATATTTCCAGAAAAAACTGTGTTGTTTTTTTCTCTCCAAAAGAAGGTCTACTGCTCTTAATTATGTGTTTGCTACCAAATATTTCACCACAGTATACACTGTGACGGCCCAGTGATAATTATAATCAGTTGTATAATAAATTGCCGTCCCCCATCATTTTAAATATTCCAATGTATGTAAATTTACAACCAGGTATATACTCAACATCAGTAGTATTCACAGTTGATAATTCATATAGTATATACAATGTCATAAAGGTAAGAGGAATAATGCCCGATGCGCTGAACCGGATATAGCTCAGCACGTGTGTAGGTTCCATCAGCTTCTAGAAGTGATGCTGACAACTGCTGAGTCGGAGCTTCCGGCCATGCGGGCCGTGGTAGCACATGTGTGGACCCCGGGGAAGGTCTCGTCAGCAGGCAGTCACGATGTAACGACGGCGCGGTATGGTTGCCTCGGGCAACACGGTCTAAAATTCATGCCTTTGCCTCTTGTAAAATTATTAATTATATTCTTTGCTCATTAAGTTATAGTATCGTTAAATTTCAAAAGTCATTATTGTTATCATTTGTCGTGACCAAACATAGTTTTGTGAATCTAAATACCCGCGAGTGTTATTCTTCCAAGTTTCCTAGCCTACTCAAGATATAGTCACAGTGTATTTTGATGCTCCCAACCAACTCAATCTACAGGTCAACTCGGCGACGTTCGTCACACTGGTGTCAGGTGTGGGGTGGCGTGCAAAAATTAGCCACCACCGTCGAACCCGGTAAGTACTTTTTACATGTGCCTTATATGACGTAGGCTAGACAATATTTGATTTCCATTTGAAACCTTCTTATAAGTTTATGAGTACTTCGTAGATTTTCCAAACCAGTAATATTTTTAATCAGTAGAATAAATTTCTCAGTCAATAAATAAATAAAAATAAATTCAGTCCAGTCATTGTATAAGTTATTTTTAAATTTCACTCTAAAATGTGGTTAAACAAAGACAGAGATTAAGATACCCTGGCACTGTGGGAAAAGTCCCGCAAATTCCCACCACACTGGTAGTTTGATTTTTGCTAAAGACAGAGACGTGATGACGTGGTAGTGCAGTGGCACTGGCTCAAGTTTGACCTTGACAGAGGCTGATGCAGTGTGATGCGTGATATCACATTGCATGTGCAGCAAGTGTAGTCCTCTCTCATCTGGTTAGCTCAAGTTGTATTTATTGCGGAAGGTTTCAAAACAGTTTTGTTGGAAAATATGTATTAAGTAGAGGATCAATCAAAGTCCAATAATTTGAACTGTTACTAAAATACATTTAAAGTTGTTTGGATATTTCCATTATGAGAGAGATAGAGATGAGGTTTAGTGTGCTCTGTCGCTATGTGGAATTATGTAAACTATACGGCAGACAAACTATCGATAGTAGTAGTCGGATGAGTTGATATACTCGAGTCAGTCAAGGAGTCTAAATAGTTTGTTCTATCCTCTCTCTATTCTAAAATAAATATAGTTCACATATACATTGAATTAAATATAGAATTATGTGCATGGCAGCGTACTAAGAATTATTCAAGGGTATTTTGATGTATACTAACAATGTCTTATGTCATGGTCCTGGTAAGAGAGGGCGCTTGTTCTGTAAAAGACATAGAGCTTGCAATAACGAAGAATACTGTACATTTTAGTATCAGTATGGAAGAAAATAAAATAATGTAATTATGATTCACGATTATTTAAAGAGGGCAAAATTAAAAGCAAAGTAATACTATTTAAAAGGTTATCTTGGTTCAAGCTTGCATATAGTTGGTAGAAGCTCTTTGGTCCGCAGAATAAGTCTGGTCAAATCTCATATGACATAGACATTGGTGGTATGGCATGAACTGTGTGTTAGCAAGTAAACAGTTAGCAGACTGGTTTATGAACTATCTAATTGTTAATTGGCAGGTACAGTGACTCAATTTAAATTTGCGTATTTTGCGTTTTAAAATCAAATAAAAGAAGACAAATAAATACGGTTTACCTGCTCCGGTTAAGCTAAAGTTTTTCAAAAACAGTAGGTAGGTATTACGAAACATTAGAGACAATAGGCTAGGCACCGCGACTGTGAAACAATTAAAACCTACTGTTGGCTTTTTCAAATGGATTTATAAATTATAATGTACGCGTTATATGAAAAACAGGGCAGGTAAAAACTATTTAGGAGTTGGAGCTTCACAAAATAAATGATTATAATGGCACTGAACTGCGGTGATGTATATCGAGTTTATATCGACGGCTGCCAGCCGCAAGTCGAATATTTTGACTCTGACTGGGAATCGGTCGTCGGTCGAGTTTAATGGTTGAGCTTCTTCCGAATTCGATGTAAATGGAGAACTCATACTATTGTTAGCGTGAAAGCAGTTGGTGTGTTTGTGTGATGTTTTTAATTTTTGAGATTTAACGGGAAATTAACCATGCTATAATATTGAGGAAGCTCTACTCGATTATTTGATATCGATTGTTAGTTATTCCGAATAATGTAGCTTTCGGTCACTAAGTTAGTTAGTTTAACGAAGTAATGTTTAAAATAGATAATCTAACTTGATAATATTGTTGATTTGAATTATAGAATAACGGATAAAATTTGAGATGATAATAATAATTTTATTTGTCATTTACAAAAACTTTTGCGTTGAAAAAGGTGCAAATACAAAAAGGTAACAAAACAGTAAACAAGTATGAAAAGAATAGTGAAACTGGACCATCATGGGTATTCATTATTACGTAAAGTTTGGGTTTATTTGGTTTTATTATCAAAGATTTAAAGTATTTTATAGGGCATTGATATTTGATGTGTAACAACACTCTTATAGGATGGCTAGTTTTCACATTTAATTGTTTCTGACGAGTTCGGAATTAACGTAGATGAATCGGTCATGGACTTGAACCATTGATAGCCGGAGAGGAAGGCTTATACTCGTATTGTGCTTTAACAATAAACAAACGTTTTGTAATTACCAAAATAATATAAATTAATTCAGATTATAAGTAGCACTGCAGAATAAAAGGCTAAAATAAATTGATGGGATCTGTGTCTACCGTGTGTGTTATTGGAAGAAGGGGCTTAAGTTTCGGTTACTTTGGGAAACCAGAGCGCTCTCTGCGTTGTGTTTCAACACTTCCAGGAACGAGGTTCTGCTACGGGCCGGTGGTGTTACGGTGTTTCGACAATGACCGTGTGTCATTGGGGTACCGAATTTCAGACCCTGAATCTAGTGTCATTCGCGCTAAGTAGGTTCTTGTAATTTAAAACCATAACAACGGCAGTTGATTGAAAAAGGATAATACTGTTTGAGAATTAGAGTTATAGCCTATTAGAATGGAAACATTCCGATGTTGGGTGTAAATTATCCGAGTGTGATCAAACAATGTCAGTACTGTGGAAACCTTCTGATCTCATCTCAGCTTAAAGGTGCTGAATGGAACGAGAAGAAGCCTAGTTTTGGGTCGGATGGTGTTAACGACGTTTCTGCAACGTACTCCTTGAGTCGTTGGGTACTTGACGGTTGGGTTTATACTCTGGGTGTTTGGACACACATAAGTAAATGTGTCGTTGAATCATATTTATTCTGTTGCTAGTAGTTTTATTTTATAAATAATACAGTCATGTAAATGCTATTGTAGCTATTATCACCCTAGGGTCCAGTGCAATAGAAATATTTTTGGTGTATAACAATTAATGTCGGAATTGTGTATAAAGATGAAAATAGTTAATGGGAATTTGACTTTTTGTCTTGGTGACCGAAACTGTGTACGGTAGAAAAAAAAATTATAACGGCTGAATGAAATTCAAAATTCTTAGGAGGGGGCGAAGTTGGTCGACACTTTGCTGGGTAGGAGAGAGCATATGAGTGCCTCTGTTGAGCTTAGTAAGGATTGCTCAGGGCTCCTAGTTGAGCGGTTGTGTTCGCCACCACGGTAAGGTGTGGTGCGGTTGTCAAGGGTTACGGGACGGATTTTACTCCCATGATTAAGAGAGTGCCCGTATTCTACGGCAACTCGACGTTCACGGACGGATAGAGTGTGTAGGTCCGGGATAGAACGGTTGAATATCTAGCACTGTGCACTAGATGCACGAGCTAGGAGGGTTTGGTTGTTTCGGTATCGCTTGCATTGCGGATGGAACCTAAGGTAGGGCAATATCTTATTTCAACGATCTAATTGCTGTTTAAAGAACAGGTGAAATCGTAGGCTGACGAGCGACTACGTGATGTGTTGTGGATCCACGGGGAAAACGATAAATGTGATGTTACAACGGTGAAAAGTTGTGTTGCCAGGTAAATGGCAGGATTTCAGCTTTCCTAGCGCAGCCAGCCTCAGTAACGGTGCCGTTAGGCATAATTCTAAGCTGCTTCCTAGACGTGCTGGGGGTCGGGTCGGTATGGAGACCGTTAAAAAGAGGCCCAAGACTCGCGCGAGGATGGTGGTGTTGTTACACACCTGTTGTGGAATCTCCCAACAGAGGAGATGAGAAACATGTTGTAAATAGGTGCACCTGGTGTTATTAGTGTAGTGTGATACACTACCTGTTTAGTTAGAGGTCATAGTACCTGTGCGTGTTAAGGAATTGTATATTTGCGGTTTTGATTACGGTGTAGATCAATGGAATTATTATAGACATATTATAGACTGCGAATATGGTAGCAGGGTCCATGCTGAGGCTGTTTTATGTAAAGACAATGTTCGTAAGGTTTTAAGATCATGTTGTCAAAGGAATATGCTCTGCTTATAAGAGGGGAAAAATATTATTGTTCATGTAAATATGTATTTACTATTTAGGGCAAACGGTTTTTGTTAGACCTGCGTTTGGTCTAGGTTGAAGTCGTGTAAGGAGTAAAAATGGAGTCTCATGTTCATGGGTTTATATACATGCAGAACTTGATGTGTCTAACTTTGCAGAGGAATAGCCTGAATACCTTTTGAGAGAGAACAAGAAGAAGCTAGCCCTAGTTCTAGGCATGAGGAAAGGGTATAGTTGTGAACTTAGATAACAAAGATGGCCCAGACGGAGTGTCTGGCCAGGCAAAGGCTTTGAGCGAGAGGCCAAAGAGAGAGCGAAAAAGGCCTAAGACTCTGTGATGTAAATGGAAGCTTGAGATGCTAGTGGGAAGAGCGGTAAATAAAGAGGGGTCTCAGGAGGTATTGAAATTCTAAGTACATGAATTTGTGTATGTTAAAATATACTCTATGTTATAGGACTGCTACTGGCTCTTTTGGGGACAGCTACTTGCTTTTAGCAAGGGGTAGGTTTTGTTTTTCAGGAAGGGACGAGATGTTCTACTGACAGTTATTGGAGGATCCACCTTCAATACAATCTGACAGAGATGGAAGAGGAATCCAAAAACCTAAGTATAATTTTGGATGAGGTAAAAGTATAAAGTCATTACAAAAAGTTTTTCCAACAGTGTTTGGACACCAACCTAAGTATTTACACTCACCTTTATTGCCATTGGAAAATAGTTTTCAGTATGAAAATGCTAGTACACACCAAATGGTGGTTGAATATTTAAATCATATACAGTATGTATAAACAATTTAGTTACTTTGTTCGCTCCCTAAGCAAAACTGTTCAACTAAACGTGGTATAGTTGATGCTGGAGGCTATGTATTAAAGTTTTTGTGTGGAAAATTTTATCGGACAGTGAGTTGGAATTGATAACCATTGATTTAAATAAAACGTTGGGCATTCCTCAGGAATTAAATGAACAATTGAGCACCCCAGTGGTCAAAGAAATGGATATGGAAGTCCATTTGTCTAATTGCGGTATCTAAAGGACTTTCAACAGAAGTTTAAAACCGCTATATTGCCCGGATTTAGTTTGACCACTTGAACTGTCATCACAATATTGTGTATGGTAAATAGGCATATGATTGCAGCGTGTTCAGCTGCCTGGTTGGAGCGCTGCCGTTCACACCGACAGATGCGGATGGATGCAGCCTACACCAGAGCGCTGAGGCGGCTTGGAGTGCTGTCCAGTTCAGAGCCGGAATCCAAGCCGGAGGAGGGGACGTCTCAAATACAATGAGGCATTTAGTGACCGGTCAGAGGAGTTACACTTCCAGAGTTGTGGTGCACCATATGGTATGTGACCAACGAATTTTCTTGAGGACTCTGAGGAGGACTTCTCGGAGAATGGACACTTGAAGAAAGTGCACGAAATCTCAGTTAGATATCGGGTCGACCCAGGGGACTTTTATGTTTTAGAGATTTATGTATAAATTAAGGTTGGATAATTGTGTTGTATAGTTGTTTAAATATTATTTTGGATTAAAAAAAAAGAAAAATCAATTCACGAAAGAAATTTATTTAAAGGCATAGACCTTGGCGTGACATGTGAGTTCCATGTGGGTAAAGCTGCAGCACAATTCTATTCTGACTCTGTTCTATTCTTTACTTCCTCTTCTCTAAGTTTCATTTCATTTCACTCTTCCACTCACATAGAAATCCATGTACACTGCCAGTTAAAATTAACTTTACCGATCAATTCTTGTATCTAGGAATGATTTAGTTTGGCAAATATTAACGTCAGAACAGTCCTGACAGAGAATTTTGTAAATTAAATTTTTATCATTTGAAGTTATATTTTATGAATTTTGAATTTAATTTCTGATTCGTGAATCAGGATGTGGATATTAAGTATATTGTATTTTAGGATATAAGCCTAAAAGGGTGGTAGAAACAATAATTTTATCTGTTACTGCTAGTAAGATAAAATATAAAAAAAGTGTACTTATATTTCGAGTAAAAATTATGTTGGATAGCTGAGAGGTATTTAATGCAGGTATTTAATACCGGCTCAGTATTTAATGCTGAGAGGTACGTGTTTTAAAGTGTACTATTGTATTTTTGGTAAATATTGCAGGTGTACTTGACACAAATATTATATAATTATAGTGTTATGGTAGGTTGAAATTAAATTATGTATGCAATACGCATTTAATTAAGTATTGATACCTATTTGCTCCAAAATTTCTTTGCTTTCGAAGTACAATCATTGTTGCTTTTGATAAAAAGTTAAATATGAAAGGTTGTGTAATTTGTAATTAAATATAAATTGAGTGTTTTTTTTGTTTTTTTTAAGTGGTTATGTCATTAAAACCCATCATAGAGTTGTTAAAAATAAATAAAAGGTAGATGTTAGGTATCGTGTCAAGTACAACATTTGTAAGTTAATTAGAAGAGTTATTATTCAACAATATAGATACAGTAATGTTATTTTGTAGTTCATGCAACTGAAGAACGTAGTTAGGGATGTACAGAGACATTGGCAACCGAGAGTCATAGTTTTGCACAATTTATCGTGATATCGCGAATTAATTTAAAATTATTAATTACTTTGGAATCAAGGAATAAATTTAAAAATTTATGATATTCAAAATTATACATTATTCTTCTTACCTGACAGGTTTTCTAAACCAACGCAGATTCAAACAACAAATGAGTGAATGCTGCTGATGTGGTGGTGACAAAAAAAAATCAATTGTGGCTAAGGTATTGTGACAGTAACTTGCCGACCTTATTTGATTGAAGCATTGGTCTTAGGTTGAGCCCAATGGTTAGAAGGAATGTGGTTTGAGGCATTTATCAGTCAAGACTGATATTGAGAGGTTCGGCACTGAGTTTGCCCGTTGGCTACCTTAATGATGGATTTTTAAGGTGAGGATGACTTTCACCCTCGGAGGCTTAGGAATTGAGGGAAAGACTCAGGACCTAAAGGAGGTCAGTGAACCCTGCATGCTTGAGGATAAGCATGATCTTAAGGTGGGGGGAGTGTGACGGCCCAGTGATAATTATAATCAGTTGTATAATAAATTGCCGTCCCCCATCATTTTAAATATTCCAATGTATGTAAATTTACATCCAGGTATATACTCAACATCAGTAGTAGTCACAGTGTATTTTGATGCTCCCAACCAACTCAATCTACAGGTCAACTCGGCGACGTTCGTCACAACACCATAAATTAAGAAAGGAATGGTTTAAAATCAATGGAATACTCGTAAAATATCAATTGTTTTTACTGACCCATAATTAATATGTACATTTAAAACAATTTACAAAAATAAATTTTGTACAAATCACATGAATTAAGTTTAATAAGTTAATATGGCAAGTGAAACTTAGGTCGAATGGAAAAGAAATAAAAAACTGAAAATTACTTATGATAAATAAGATGCAGAAAGGAAGTATCGATTAAAGAGGGATTTTACACTTAGTTGGTGTTTGACTTAACTAGTGTTGCACGTTACTTAAGAAAACCTACAAATATCATACACACATATATATATATACATAATTATATAAATAGATCCAGATGTAAATAAATTAAAAGAGTATTATACACAGAGAAAGGAATAAATTGACACTGAGAGAATTAGATCATTGAAGCTGAACAGCCAACTTATTTTACTTTAAACTTTAGATACCTCACTTCCCTCTGGCCTCTCTCCTCTTTCTTCCTCCTCCTCCTCCTCATCTTCATCGATGAACTTCTTTGCCATTTTTGCAGCTAAAAACTCGTTGTAATGAGCTTTCCGTTTTGTTTCAAATGCTTTCCGTACTGCTGTAAAATATTAAGGTTTTGTTATTGCCTATTAAGCCTAACTATAACCTAACTATAGCCTTTCAAGTTACGACAAATAACTACAAGTTAAAAGACTGACAGCTAAAACCTTTGTTTATGTTACAAAAACAAAAATATCTGTTTGTGATCAGATTTTTTAGGCAAAATGTAAGGAAATGTTACCAGAGATCCTGAGTAGCCAGGTTGGGTAAGTAGTGGACGCAGGACGGTGGGAAAAGACGAGAAGGTTTTGACAAAATGGTAGTGGTATTGAAAACATAGGAGAGAGTATGTAGTAGGTAGTGGGAGCAGCTTAGGGGATTCCAACATTTGATTGAGTTGAGGTTGCAGCAGCTTGATGTTGCAGATTAGTTTAGGATTTTTCAGGTATAGCTATGATCGGATGTGTACTGATGGTAAGCCATGAGATCAGCCTTGACTTAACAGAGGCTTAAGACTTACGTTGATTAAGTTAACAACAAAAACATAAAATTGATTCTTAATTATTATTAAGTTAGAGTTGAGCATCAAATAAAATCAAAACATCTTTATTTGTCATGCATGTAGGACTAAGGTTAGGTTGCTTGCTAAATTTCTAGGGATCGTGACTAGACTAGCACTACAGTTGGCACTGTATTTATTCTTGTTTAGTATTTCAAAGATAAAACTAGGTTTTAAGCTGTATTGCACAAACAAACTCAATTATCTGTAAATTACGACAATGAGTTTATAGTAGTACTAGTTCTGTCAAATAAATAAATTGCAGTTTGACGACTAGTATAAGAACGACAAGACGTGTACTCTGAACTGTTACATTTGTTTTGTTTGCATCCCTTGCTCAAAGTTGAATGTTTCCAGTTCCATAGATAAACTAGATTAAACAGAGGAAAGACATCTAAAACTGCGTCATATGTGTAAAATATGGATTTCAAGTCGATTTGAGAAGAGCCGTTATTGGCTAATTTTAACGTACAAAAAGTAACTTGTTACATGTAATTGTTACCGCTAAATTGTAACGATTACCATTACTAGTTACTGGGTTTCAAATGCAATGATTAGATTGCGAGGTTACAGAAAAATGTAACAATTACTGTCCCAAGTCTGTCAACTACCTAAGGCTTAAGAACATGTTACCAGGAGGCTTACCTTTTTGTTCTGGTGTTTCTTCTTCTTCCCCTTCACTTTCTGATTCTTGTGGAATTGAACATTTCCTGGGTTGCGCACAGCCCAACCGAATTCTGTAATAGTGCACAGCTTTGGTTGGTAAAGTGGCGACAAAAACTGGGGTACACGGTAGAGTACAGATTATTTTACACAGCGTAAGACATATGTACATTATCAAAAGAGGGCCCTCTTTTTTTATAACTCTTTAACACAATTTTTTTCTCAAGTCTTTTTGAGGACATTATAATAACAAACTCTTTATTAAAACAAATTCTAAATAAAAACCCATATTTTTAATTTTACTATACGGCACCTTTTGACAGCAAAGCTGACATCATAAGAAAGCCTCAAAACAAATTGTCTGCGGATATGTTGCCTTATAATACAGTTATAAATATTAATTTTAGATTTAAATGTTTTGTTATTTATTCAACATTAAAGCTCAGTTATCAAAACTCTTTATGTTTTCCACCATACGACACAAGAATAATTGTGAATACAGAAGAGGTCAACAATGTGTGTAGTTTCCATTAGTCAGACAAGGTTTGTATACATAAAACTAAACAAAGGGCTTCTTTATGTCCAATTTAAGGTCTTATTTGGACAAAATGCTTATATTTAACAACTTTGGTTTCCTTGTTTTTCACACAATAGTGTTCACCTAAATAAGTTGAACTAAATATTAGTTTTCTTCTGTGTATGCTTGATGAAAAGTGGGTGGAATTAATAAACTAGACATTTTAAACTTTTCACTGATTTTTAATTGAAAGAGCTAGCTTTCGCCGGCTAAGGCATCTTCAGTTTAATAACAAAAGACACATCATTTGTATAATTAATTTGAATATCAAAAAACATATGTGCACCCAATAAAATCAGTGAAAAGTTTAAAAATGTCTAATTTATTAAATATTAGTTCTTTAAACATAACAAAAAATTTTCAAATTCATTATATTTATCAACTTTAGGGTATTTAAGGTTATAATTAGGTTTCAAAAGTGCTCAATTGTTAGCACTTCTGGATATAAATGTTAATAAGATAAATTAAACAAAATTTTAGAAGACAGTTTTTTAAACATCATTATACGAAAAAACAGCAGGTTCTTAGCCTGCTAAGAGAGATTTCCTCCGTCTCACACACTTGTTTAAAACTAATTTCAATAACTATTCATGAGCTGAGGTAAATCCAGATATGACATCAGGTCACGAGTATGAATAAGTATGAATAATAATATTGTCTAACCTATTTGACAAAATTACAATATTGTAATTTTGTCAAATAGGTTAGACAATATTGTTATGAGTGGGCTTAGAATTTAGGGTACTACTCTGTTTTTCTTATCCATGTTAATAACATTAGTAGCCCTGAGTGGACGATTTCCTGTTTAATAGAATAAGAATGAATATTTTATTTTGTTTTAATGTGAGTTGAATATTAAAGAGTTTAATTTTAGCCTGTTTGCTTATAGGTTTGAAGCTTACTACAATAGTGGACATGAGCCACCAATAGAACATTAAAGATATATTATATGAAAATCCGTAAAATACAAATAAATTAAGCATTGCAATCTGTACAAGACTTTTTCTCAATCAAATTCAATCCATAAATAATATATACAACCCCTGTGTATCTCACTGACGTATACAAATGTTTACCCACTTCTAGATAAGCTAGAAACTTAACCCTTTGAGGTCTCGTGTCGACTATAGGTCGACAAACGCTATTTCCTTTTGAACGCTTGGATGTGCAGTATAGGATGCGATTGAAACAGTCTCTGATATGCGAGGACTACGCTACACTAATGGCATCTAGCAGAGAACATGGAAACTACCACTGCCTCCCCCCCTCCACGGCAACTCAAGTGTGAGTTTGACAGCCTACGACAAACAGCCCGGTGGTTTAGTGGTTATAGTGACGGACAGCTGGCCCCTGTCTGTCACAGCGTGGGTGCGGGGGCCACAATGACCCGCTGAGGATCACTGAAGAGAAAATGGCTCATCAAATCCAGTTAGGTGGAGAGTGGCACTTTTTGAGCTTAGGGAGGCGCTAAATCCCCGCACTTATAGGTGTGGTTCAATGACTGGTAATGCACCGTACCAGAGAGGGGTTTTGCTGAAATTTTGCTTACGGGGGACTGGGAAACCCAAACGGGAGGCTTTTTACGAAAATTTAAAAATAAAATGAGACCGCAAAGGGTTAATTTCAAGTTTTCAACTTTCAACCGAACGTAAGATGCAGAGTATTAGCTGCTAGCCTCTGTGACGTAGTTGTCGGCGGTTCGTCGCGTCGGCACTTTGACCCCTGTTAATAACAACAAGGGTTCGTTGTGCCAACGTCATGGTGGTACTTTGATCCTCATGGTGTAAATAAATCAATTTGTCGGCGGTTCGTCGTGTCGGCACTTCGAACCCTGCAAATATTAATCAGGGTTCGTTGTGCCAACATTTCGTTGGTACTTTGATCCTCACAGTTAAAATAAATCTATCTGTCGGCGGTTCGTCGTGTCGGCACTTTGAACCCTGTTAATATTAATAAAGGTTCATTGTGCCAACGTTCTGTTGGTACTTTGAGCTGTCTCCAGGTGGAACAGATGAGGATGTAGCAAGTAGGATAAGGAAGGCCAAAGGAGCGTTTGCGCAACTTGCACCAGTTTGGAGATCAAACCAAATAAGAAGAAAGACGAAATTAAAAATCTTAGAAACAAACGAAAAACTCTGTACTCTTATATGGTTGCCAAATCTGGAAGGTAACAAAAACGATAACCAGTAAACTACAGGTTTTCACCAACTAATGTCTCAGAAGAATTTTTAACATTCATTGACCGGAGAGAATCACAATTGAAGAACTACTGAGCATGGCGAACCAAAGTCCTGTAAATGTCACCATCAAGAAGAGAAAATATGGATGGATTGGTCAAACATTAAGAAGGCCTTACAACACTATCAGCAGACAAGCATTGGAGTGGAACCCCCAAGGGAGCAGGAAGAGGGGGAGACCTAAGACACAGTTTTAACCCACCCCCAACCCTACACCACAAACGCCGAGCGAAGCGATGGCCACCACATTCGAGCGACCCCGAAGGAGGTCTGGGGGGCCGTAGGCGCAAGTTAATAACAGGCCCTACTATAAAGCTGGTTGTACAGGTGACTGAAAAAGTAAATGTATAGGCTCTTCTAGGCATGGTACCCCCCTTAACCATATACTCTTTTCATAGCTCTTGGTGTGAAACCTTCAGGAAAAATCTGAAAACATTCTTTTTTTAAGGCTCTGACAAGTTGGTGGCTAAAAAAGGTGGCATCTGAAAATCTGCCTTTGTACTGAGGCGATATTTTGCATCATAACGGCAAAACAGTTGCTAGGATCTTCAATCTGATTGAAAATCGTTAGTGTGGTAACTAATTTCCTACAACTTTAGTATTTACCACTTTTTCACACTTCTGACAGTTTGTTGCTAGATCAAATTGAAGTTGAATTGTTGAAAATTGAACTTTTCCCTTTGTTTGGGCTCTTAGATACGGTACTTATCAACCACCCAGACATATAAAATGTATGTGGGTGTATACAAAAATGTTGTATTTAGGGAAAAACTTACAGAAAGTCACTCAATTATTAAAAAAAGTGTGGTTATTTGGCACCCAAAGTTTGAAATGTAATCAATTTTCTAATATTTTTGCTCTGGTCATTACAGCTACAACTTCCAAAATTATTTGTTCTATAAAACCATAAACAAAGTGGGAAGTGAACACAGCCCAAATTTGGGTCTTAATCAAGACAAAATATTTTTGCTAATTAAACTAATACCAATCAGACCAAACCACCGCGTAACCGCAGACTAGCTAGTTGGTATGCAAGTTCTCACCTCTGGTCAACTTAAAATTATTTGTTCTTATGGGTGAAGCTGCTTAATCACAGCTGTAGTGGGCATTCTCACTCCTCAACTTACTTATCTGCTAGCTGTTGGGCATCAATTCCATCCACATCGTCGTCTTCAGGCACTGATCTCTCAAATGGTGTTTTGGGTTCATCTACTTTCATGTGCCCGTAATCTTTGTCTGCGGGGTGAAGTGTGGCTATGATATTCATCTCATCCCACTTGGTGGCTTTGTTTTTGCACATTTTACCTTTCCTAAAAATATTTAATAAAACTAAGTAAAAGGCATACAAGTATCTCTTCATAGACCTACCATGTAGAAAACCTCTTATATTGTAAGTCTTTTCAACAAAAACAGCAGTTTCAGTTTTCTTAAAATTATATTAAAATTTAAAAGTTCAATGAAAGACCTACAACAGTGTGTTCAAAATTGACTATCTGAAGGCCAGTTGCCCAAACATATTTTATCCTCAAATAAATAATTAAGCCACTATTTAACTAGACTAGTTGTTTTTGCAATAAGATAACCCTCAATTCACAATGAGCATTTTATCACTGTACACATCAAAACTAATAAAATGCTGTCTTAATCGCAGAAACGTTTTTGCTTGTATATGATGCAGCATTAACAGCTCCATGCTTACAATGAAAAACTTTCCCCATTTTAATACATTAACCTACTTAAAACATTAATTTCTTAACTACCCCATATTTAAATTCCTATCCCATCAAAATACCACTAGGGTTCTATCCGACATCTATTCAAAAGAAAAACCTCATGAAATGAACACCCGACCTTAAGAGTCGTGTTAAAGAATGTTATGAGTAGCCTTGGTCTTCTTGAGAGTATTGATAAAAACAGTACATGTCAGTAAAGAGGGTAAATAAAGTTTTTGATGTACCTTGCCAGAGCTCCCTCTCCTGCATTCAACAGATTTTTTAGAAGAACATCCACTCCGAACAGATCAAAAGAGTGGTTCATTATAACAGTGTCGCCAATCAATCATAGCAGCCTGACATCGATCAAACAACTCCAAATTTAAAATGTATCAAACTAATTGGAACATAAAATATTTATATCAGTCGGTTATTGTTTAATATTGCAAAAGTGATAGATTTTACATTTGATTTTTTGTTTATTATTACAGCAGGCAAGACTAGGCCTGTCACCGTTTAAGTGGCGCTCGAGGAACAATATTCCCCCTCAAAGCAACATAGCGCCAAAAGCCAAATGAGAAGAAAACATCATGGTAGGCTGAAGGGAAATGCTCATTAATCCAGCGTCCGATGCTTCAGGGCTTTCAAGCTTTGGCATTAAAAAAATGTATTTAGTTGTTTTTGAACATTTTTTGTGAGACCAATTTGTCTCATACAAATCTTCATATTTTAGCCTGGCGGGGCCTTTCTTGTGAATCCAGAAAAGCCAGGATGTAGCATAAAAGTCCTATTAATCCGATTTGGTTAATTAGTTGAGTTTATACTAGGTATAGAAAAGGGTAGTTTACTCACTTTTGAGGGGCGTCAGGAGCCTCAAAACTTGAAGAGGTCTTGAGGATTCCCTTGGATGGCCGCTTTTGGAGATTTTCGGTAGGATCGCCTGTGCTTACTCCCGCCATTATTATAATAATTGTGTATAGTTCAAGGTGAATTCCCTCGTTTTTGTTTCAAACTGAATAATGATTCATATTCAAATAAAGAGATGAAACTATTCCATGTCTAAACACTAGCAGACATTTTTCAACAGCATCAAGTGACCAATCATACTGCAGCAAGGTGCTTTTCTTCTTCGATCTTTTAAGTTGGCGTCACATGCCGCAAACAAAGAGGTTTTGATTCCTAATCAACAAAACTTTAAAAGTGTACATAAAATATAGTAAATAGAATATGTGAACAGTGGGAATTATATATTTAATATAGCACTGGGGTGTTCAGCTAATAATAGTTAAAAACTATTAATAGTCTTTGAAGCTAACCTTCTACTTAGTGACACTCAACATGGATTCAGAAAAAACCGTTCCACTACTACAGCTCTCTTGTCATTATCTTCAAAAATTATCAAAGCCTTTGAAGAGGGAAACTCTTTGGCCTTGACTCTTTGCGACCTCAGCAAGGCTTTTGACTGCGTGCCTCACAACATCCTTCTTGGAAAATTAAAAAAATATGGAATTGGGGGAATTGCATATCAGACTCTAAAAAGTTACCTGGAAAACAGAAGTCAGATAGTATCTATCGCTGGTGCAAATTCCAAAAATAGGAAAATTCTGCACGGAGTTCTCCAGGGTTCTGTACTCGGGCCCTTGTTGTTCATCATCCTTGTAAATGATCTGAGACCGGATGGTCGTGCCTTGCTTTTTGCGGATGATACGACCTTGGTCACTGAGGGAAGTCTTTGACGAGACACTCAGAGAAGCTGAAGACCTACTATCAGCGGCAAAGTCGTGGTTTACAGCGAATAAATTGAAGTTGAATGAAGATAAGACGCAACAAATTCTTTATAAGCTCAAGCAAACTGTACCAGAAGAAAATACTGATACTGTCAAGCTGCTGGGCTTTTGTCTGGATCCCAAGATGAGCTGGAACAAGCATGTTTCCCAAATCTGTACTAAGCTCTCTCGAGTCTTATTTCTTCTCGAAAAACTTAAACATCTAATATCAGAGAAATACCTTCTAACTGTCTACCATGCTCTGTTCCACAGCCATTTGGCATACGGAATTCTTCTCTGGGGCCATTCTCCAGCTTGCGACCAGGTTCTGATCCTGCAGAAGGCAGCCTTACGTAAAGTTTCTTTTGCCGCTGGCTATAGGGATCACTGTAGACCAATCTTCACTCGGCTGGGCGTTCTGACTGTCTTTGGCCAGTATATTTTAAACTCACTGGTGTATATGAAGGAGAATCATCTGGATTATGAACAGAGAAAAGATGTCCATAACTACAATACGAGAAAAGCAAAGGACATCAACATTCCTACTTTTAGACTGTCTAAGTCCCAGAAATGTTTTCCAGCGGCTGCAATGAAATACTTCAATAGCCTGCCTGAAGAAATCAGAGTGTTAAACAATGCTAAGTTTAGAACTGTTATCCATTCTAAACTAATCCAGCGGCCTTTATATTCTCTCAATGAGCTAAACTCGGAGTCACTTTTTTAGTTTCCGTCGCCATTGTGTCGAATTAGCCAAACAAGCAAAAATAAAATTGACGCAATCCATCTGGAATACCAGTCAACGATGAAGAAATCAAGTATCAAGTAAACTATAAACATTAACCATTTCCATTTGAATTTTGTCAGCTATTCAAGAGCCTAAGAGGCCATCCTATTGTCCAGATACACTAACGCGCCAGAGGAATTTGGCTAGGCGTTTTTGGTTTTGCACTGTCTACGCCAACGGCATTTTTATTAGAGACTTAACTTGGGGTTTGTGGGCATCACAAAACGCTTTTAGGTAAAGCGGTCCAAACCCTTGTACCTGCACCGGGAATAGACCTTGCGCTTTGTAAGCCGTGACTCTACCCACTGAGCCACGGACGCAGGCGCTGTCAATGGCGTTGTGTAGGAAGGGAGGGGCTTATTTACCGCGTTAGGCGTTACCATTGACTTTATATAAACCCTAAACATTTAAAGTCAATGGCGTTACTTAACCCAAAACAAACTTTGTTGTATAACTATCAATAATGTCAAAATCTGAATACTCACCACACCACGCATCTGGCATCTTGTATAGGTTAACTGATGAGAAAGTGTGGGTTGACAAAACCCCAATTATTACGCTATAGAGTATCTAGACAAAATGGTCGAAAATGATCAGTTTTGCTGTAAAGATATTCCCGAAGAAAACTTCTTTATACAATTTGGCATTTATAGTGAACCGTTATTGGGTTGATATAATATGGCAGGGAGTCCAATGCCTCAAACTACCGGTAATATGATAACAATAGGTACCCGGTACTCGAGGACATGTATGTGTTGTACAATATTCCCGAGCTATAAAATAACGCCGAAGAAAATCCATATAGTTATACCTTAACAACGTGGTGTGTTCAATTTAACCACTCACAGGATTAGAAACTGACATAGTAAGTACCGGACATTGACTTTATATGCCTTAACATTTAAAGCCAATGATTCTGATATATTAAGATGTTTCCCAAATCAGATAAAACAAATTACTAATATATAATATTTTTCTTCCATATGATCCGTGTTTCCAGTATGTACACTTATCTCTAAAACATTATTTTGTTTTTTTTTTAACTTCAGGTATTTTATAAATAAATAAAAGAGTCTGTATTTTGCTTCTTGGCTGGTATAGCATTTTATCAAAACATACTACATATTACAAACACCCGAACTAACTGTTTACTTTTCAGAAAGCTTCTAGCAATTTTCTATCGAAATTACTGAAAGTTCTTACTTGTAGAAATAACATTCCACAATATTTAAAACTTGTATAAAGTCTACGCAAATCGTAAATATCCTTTTATTTGAAAATGAGTGCTTAATGGAAAGTTGTTTGCTTTGTCCTACTTTATAGTTAGGTGTAATGTAAGAACCTTACCACGAATATGATCAATGGAAAGAAGAACCAAACAAATACAAACACAAACCCCAATGAAGATGATGATACAAAAAAATGCAAAAAACAAGATTTAGATTCCAAAGGTATTTTGAAGCCATTAAAACAAGAATCAAAAGAATCTAAGAGGTATGTTTTTGGTATCAATTATCAACTTACGAGTATACATTAAGAAAATATTACCACAGGATACAGAGCTCGTTATCCAGAAAAATCGGACTCCCGCAACCCCCTTATTTGGGGGTTCTCAAAAAGGGGGTTTAATGCTTTTAAAATAATAAATTTATTCCGATTTTGATGATATTTGAAGTATGTATTCTAACAACATCCATCAATATAGGCTAGTAAAAACTATGAAAATCCATTGAGTCGTTTCAAAATTGCAGCAAAAAAGTGGTATTTTGCTATAACAGCGAAATGAATTAATAGTCCTATTTCAATGCAACTTTAAATTTATCATTTTTTAAATGATATGTAATAAAACTTGCAGTAAAATAATTCGTAAGTCTGATATTGAAGGCCGAAGTGAGGCTGTGAGTGGGTCGAATTGGAGTAACAAATTGCAAACGAAATACGATTCACTCATGCCAGTGGCGCTTTAGCGCTTAGCTGCGTGTCGGCCTGGTTTGTATTTAGTGTATGTGTGAAGTAAAGTAGGGCTTTGTAATATGGGTTTGCTTAAATATAAAGATAAAAAGTAATATTAAAATTTATTTTAATTAGCCCCTGAACTGTGTAATTAAAGACTAAAATTAGGTTATTACCTCCGTCAAACAGTTCAAATGTTTACAGCTAGTTCTGTTGGCTACATGTTTCGACGAATAATCACCAACTTCAGGCTTGAAAATCTTGATTATTCATCCATGTGGACTTCGTTAAGTAGACATTTACACACACATAGTACAAACAATAAAAGCCAGGTCTGATGTTAAGTGCGAATGTGGAATGAGTGTGAAATCATGTAAGTGTGAGTGAGTGTGAATGTTTAATTTCATTGTATTGTAATTTGTTTTGTGTTTTGCTACGCAATATTTTGTATTGTCTACAGCAAATATATTATTATTATTACATTAACTATCTTCTCAAAAAATTTAAAATTAATTAAATAAATTAACACGGATAAGATAAACAGTTTACACAAGTACATATGGACACGCAATAACAAACACGACGACAAGCGGCAGACTGATTTGTATAGCTAGCTAGGTGACAGTTAATTGACTGTTGAATTATCTTTGTTATCAGGAGGGCCGTGGTCAGCTGGTATGCGTTGTCCTTCTATGATTACATTGATAATAAATCAAGAAAAATAAATCAAGGACAACTCATTCAATACGCTGATGACACGACCATCAGTAAAACCTGTGTTGTTTCCAGCTCTACAGCTAACTCTTAGAGGTCCAAGCTTTTGAAAGTTTCAATATTTGTTCCCAATATTTTGAAAACTTGAATCTTAAAACAAATTATACTAAGTCCAACTATATTCATTTTAATTTGAGTTGTTCAAATTTTGATTTTGGTCCAACGATTATGATAAATGATCATATACTTGAAGAAGTTAAGTATACTAAATTTCTTGGGATGTTCATTGACAACAACATTTCGTGGGACAGCCACATTGATTACATCGGTAAAAAGATTTCCTCGGGAACTTTTCTGCTTAGAAACCTATGCCAACATTGTAAGCCAGATATTCTAAGAACGGCCTACTTTGGTCTAATCCAATCATACATAAATTATGGAATTATTTTCTGGGTTCGTGTCCTACTTACAAGTTTCGTCGGATATTTGTACTTCAAAAAAGATCAATCCAAACTATAGCTTATATCAAACTTTATAGAATATAGGGATTCTTGCAAAGAAATGTTCCAAAATTAGCAAATTTTAACTCTTCCATCTATTTATATTTATGAGACAATTATGTTTTGTTTAAACCATAACAACTTAATTAAAGGTCATGATATTCATAATTACAAAACTAGGAACAATTCACAATGTAGATTGGAAAACTACAGAACAAACATCTCCAAAAGACTACCAAGTCAAATGGGAGTGAAGTTGTATAATACACTCCCGGAAGATCTAAAATATATACAAAATTTAAACACTTAAGTTAAGTCACATGAGCTGTTCAATGTAATCATAGAAGGACAACGCAGACCAGCTGACCACGGCCCTCCTGATAACAAAGATAACTCAGCTGTCACCTAGCTAGCTACACAAATCAGTCTGCCGCTTGTCGTCGTGTTTGTTATTGCGTGTCCATATGTGCGTGTGTAGACCTACTGTAAACCGTTTATCGTATCCATGTTAATTTATTTTAATTGTTTTTGGGATGTGTGTGTGTGAATGTCTACTTAGCGAAGTCCACATGGACGAATCATCAAGATTTTCAAGCCTGAAGATGACGATTATTCGTAAAAACATGTAGCCAACAGAACTAACTGCAAAAGTTTGACGGAGGTAATAACCTAATTTTAGTCAAAAGTAATAACACAGTCGTGTATGCCTTGAAATGAAAGAAAAAGCATCAAATGGGACGAGTTAAACGTAACTGCTACTCTTCATCCAGTGGGAAAGGACTATGGACACATGAAAATCGAAGAGGTTCCTACTCCTTACGAGCATGATAACGCTGCCGTCGATCCAGTAACATTGGCTAAAAGGTACGCTACAATTATTAATCTTCGGTCATTATCCAGCGTATAAGATTTTGATTATACAGTTTGTAGGCCTACAAGATTTATTTTTAGTCGGGTCTTTATTTTTGTGCATAATTTGATTCCCCGTTCTTTATTAGATGAACAAACATTTCGTGACCGTATAGCGTAGCACTATTGGCCTCAGCCCGCATGCGGACTAAGATGGCTCAATGTGAAAGAGTTAGCGCGCGTTAGTGCCGGCTGGGCGCTGTAAATATGTAAGGGTTCTTAGCTGGTGTAAAGCGGCCTAAGCTTCAAACCGTGAGCTCGCGTCGTTTAAATTTCAAATGTTCAAGTACGTATAAAGTAGCCATACTCTCTAAATAAATGAGCAAACTCTTATCAAAATGAAATTCTTCATTTGAAAATGTAGATTGTGTTGCAATTGTCAATTATAAATATATCTAGAGAAGACTCTTATGGAAGACTATCTTCGTAAAGGGCTTACCCAGTTTACAAAATATGTTCATCGGCATCCTTTCAGCTACTTTTGAGTAAAGCCATTACAAAAATTGCGTCTCTAACGTAACAGACAGACATACTGGCCGACAAACAGTTTAGACGCTAAATTTCCGACTTGGGTTTGAGGAATCTAGTTTTCCACAACACGTGTAGTTACACCAATAAATCTATTAACATCACTCAATTTTCAGTTCTAAAATGGGATTTACGCGTTTGGTGTAAGCCTGTAGGTTGATTCACTAGGTTGAAGCCAATGTCAAATCACTACATCATGCATACAGTGTGTTCCCAGCTACAAGGAAAACTCTGGTGCTAGTCTGAAATCATTTTGCCAGTGAAACTAAATTAAAACGAGTTGGTTTATTTGCAACACTTACTACTGTTTTACATAGGTTTAAGAAATGTACGAGACACTACACGGGCAAAACTGTTAATTTATTTTTAAGTTCGTCGTTTGTTATACAATTTGTTTCACAATGAACTGTATAAAAGTCACTCAAAACTCTAAATAAAATGGTGTTGGAGATCTTCACACCTCAGTCATGAAGAAAAATCAAATGATGAATGTGTATTATTTTGATACTATATTTATCTTTAGACTGGAAGAAGAGGTTGCGAATAGAAGATCCTCAACGTTCTCAACCACTTCTGACCAAAGTAACTGGGAGTTATCTGAGGAAGAAAGTAAGTTGTTAATTAAATAGTATTGGAGTATTCAATAGAAACATTTAAACTCGTAATATTTTTAAACATAATATATAATTTTAAATTACTAGCTCAAAGTTAGCGTATTGCGGATTGCCTACAAATATTTTACCTCGACCTCGTCATCAATCCGTATGAGATCAAAGATCTACTGGTTTCGGAACCATCATCAGGATCTTCTTGCAGTTTTGAACCTCAACCTTGCGGCATTTTTCATGGCATCAAAGCAGAACTATAAAAATGTATATTACACTTATAACCAAACGGACGAAACAACAAAACAGTACGAAATGCTATCCTACGAGTTGTTCGGCCGTTAACTGTCTTTGAAGCACTATAATTATATCACTCCTCCCTTAATTTCTATCCTGCTATCAGTTGTTGCAGGTAGAGCATAACTACTTATTTAATTTAACAAGATGGAGCTAATTTGAATAAAATATGAGATGTGTACTGCTGCTTCTATTTGGTCATAATTATTCTACAGTACTGTATTTTAAAACTGTCAAGTATATCACTGACGCGCCCTATCTAGTTTCCAACAAAGCTAACGACAAGTTTTATTTTAGGGGAAAGAAAGAAGTTATTTATACAAAAGAGAATGCAGCACTACGATGAGTTTAAAGAAGCTAAGATAAGAATGTCACAAATATCAAATACGGAAGATGAAGAAGAAGAAGGCTCTACACTGATTGGTGCAGGTAAATGATATTGATGCTGATCATCTATGTTAAAAAAGTTATTTCCCACGAACTTACGCCAGTTCTTAGTAACAAGGACACGTTAGTTTCATTGATTAAAACATTATCTTTTACCTGTGAATAAATAAATGTGTATTAGTGTGCTCTTGTTACACCGATGCATTGATTTGTTGCAGGAGGAAGGTTTAGAAAAGGCTCCCTATAATAATTAAAGGAAGGAGTGGATTTCAGAAATAAAACCAGACTACAAATCATAATATTTATGCATCAACATTGAAGTTCTACTAAAATTAAATTTACAACTCCTCAAACGCATTGAGCCAGTTATTAATTAATTCAATTGAATAACGATAACATAACACTATTGTTTCGATTATTTTCAAGAGTTTGCCACAGTAGATAACTGAGTCGATTCTTTGATAGTCAATTCTTTTGTGTCGAATTATTCCAAGTTTAGTAGAAGAGAAACGTTGTTGCATTCCTCATATTCCGTATTGGTCTTGACGGCATTGTTACAAATTCAGAGCGAACACAGGCTATGGAGCCTGCAGATTCACCTAAGTCCAATCCAACAAATCCACCGCGAGCGAGGTCACCATGTAGATCCAGGAATCTTAATATAGAGCCAGCACGGTGCTGTCTGTACTATAGTAGGGGTTTGTAATTATAATTAGTTTCATATAGTGGCGTTAGCTGTGGCGACCCGCATTTTCAAGGCAAATATGATTCGAACGAATTATGCTTGAATCCTGTAATTAGTAGACCATGTATATCTGAGTTTGGCCACTAAAGTATCAACAAAAAATGTCTTTGCCCTGCACTGAGAAAAATATCCAAAAAAAGGTTTGTGACATGAAAATAATCTTCACTTTTATTTGAAAATTTTCTTGTATTGTAGCGGACATCAGGTTCCGCAGAGGCCACACAATCATTGTGTCAAAGTACTGTACAATTAACTGGCCTCCACCCTAAGCGCCTCCACTATTGACACGTCTATTTTCCCGGAGTGAGAAGCGGTATTGACCTGGCCTTATTCATGGCCCTTATTCCAGCCTTTCCACAGACGTATATGGGGTTTTATAGGGCTTATATATACCTCTCCTTAGGGTTCGAGTCAGTCAGTTCCGGATAGTCAATGAATGTACGGACGAATCGGGGCCGCGTCATCCTGTGAACGATCAAGAATCAGTTCAGTGTAAGTGTGTGCAATATAGGGCCGCGCACCCTCGTGAAAGTGTAATTGCTGTGTGAACATTCAAAGTTACGTCCCTAGTGCGTGAACAGGGATATTCATTGGTGTGCTTGTTGCGATCACCTGTGAGTCATCATCGCGAGGGATCGTCCAAAGAGTATTACGGAGGACAAGCTAATGAACGGGACTTCGCGCCGGACGCCCGTAGTGTAAATATACTGTAAAGACTGTGCTGGTCAACTCCCCACCACCCACCTAACTTCTTATGAGGTGCGCAAAACTCTGCACCCCGCCCCAAAAAATGTTGACTTTAAATATACCAACATTTTTAAAGTCAATGAGAACCTCATCCTAGGGCTATTTATATATTTCCGTTGCTCAGTGTCCTTAAAAGAATTCTGAATTTACTCGTGACAGAGCCTCCAGTGGCTAAGTACTCGCAAAATAATCCAAATGCAAATAGGTACAGTACTGTGTACGATAATATACGAAAAAACAAGTACTTAGTAAGGGAAATGTCGTCTTCTAAAAATGATCCTACTGAGGGGTCAAAGCAGAGGTAACAAATATCTGGGTATTCTGTGTTAAAAGGCAAACAAGACGTCAATCCCTACGTGGAAAACAAATAAACAAGTTTGATTTTGGATTTCAAACTTATGTGGTTTGTCATAATAAATTAAAATAAAGCTTTTGGGTCAACCACAATGAAAAAACTGTATTTAATGGCACAAAACGTTTCGATTATTTTACGATAATCGTCATCAGTTGTATGTAGTAGAATAAAGAAGAGACAAATAAAATAAAATAATTGTATACATAAAACTATAGATGTATTAGAAAAATCACTTTCATTTTATGTATATAAATATTGTTTTCTCTTCTTTATTTTTTGTATAGCTGATGATGAATATCGTAGAATAATCGAAACTTTTGCCATTAATAAAATTACGGTGTTTTGTTATTGTGGTTGACTTATAAGCTTTATTTTAATTAAAAAAGTCTTATGTTTATTACAACCCAGAGTTAAATTATGAGATTGAAAATCTGATTAGTCTAGGCTAATTATTAGGGTTAACCGTTAAGTTTAGCAAAGCAAAAGGTAGTGTGCCAAGGCATCATGAACGGCATAACAGATAACTCCTAGGGCCGTTTTTTCAATTGCCTGCTAACCACCGGTTAAGTTGTTTACAGTCTGCTGTTTACATGTTCCCTTAAATGAATTATTGAAGATCAATCAAGCAATAAAGATATACCTTTACTATTTTTATTAAATTTAACATGTATACATTATGCTAATATAGTTAAATACAATCTGTAACACGAAAATGCAAAATCAAAACAGACAAAGTAAATAAAAACTAAGAAAATAAAACATTTATTGGACAGTTTGTTTTTCAACTTTAATTAAGACAAAGTACATAAAACTGAACCTCAAAAATATCCAGCTTTCCTATTGGTTAGCTGCCAGTCCAAATTTTAACCGCCGGTTAAGGCTGAATTGAAAAAACGGCCCTGGTCTCCTACACAATTCCATACACCACTCACCCTAAAATTAACATATTTTAAAAAACCCTCCATCATGCGTAACTTTACTTAATAGTAATGACCAAGGGATGTCTTAAGGACAGAAAGTTCCAGTTTTCGTTCAACGGCAAAAGTGCCTAAGCTATTCCGACTATTCGACAGCTAAAATAGTTGTTTGGCCAGTTTCGACCTACTAGTATCGATAGCTTTTAGTTATAAGACAAATCGAGCTTTGAAGCATAATCTATGTGTGAACCTAAGAATATCCGTTTGTTACGTCATTATTTGCTAATGACAAATTTCTCATGATCACGTAAGCCGAAACTCGAAAAACGCGTAGCCTTGCGTCCCGATTCATAAACCCAAGTTGCAGCCCAACCTTCATCATTCCATTCCATTTAGCTGCCAGGCAGTAGTAGTACAGCTCTGTGCGTCTGCAGGCCTTCGTGCTTACCTGTTAACTTTTTCATTAGTTCACAAACTCTCTGAGAAACATGGCTCACCACGTAGTTGACATGGTAAGTCAAGTTTTCTTTATTTGCAATATTTTGTTAAGTACTGTATACTTCACACTAGCCCTGTGTAATTAGGCCAGCCTCAATAGGACACGTGATTGATAAATCACCCTAGGCCTAACCAGGTTGCACTTTGGGCCTTAAAAGTGTTGTAGGTGGTTTTATATGGTAACAAATTAATTTTCAGTAACTAGCCAAACATAATTAGGGCCCAACAGAGTTTTGCATTCGTTTGGACATTGCTAAAGAGCACTTTCCACTAAAGTAGCCCAGTTTTTAAAGTTTGACTTGTACTCTTGATGACTGATGAGTTATGTTCGCTACCGACCACAGCAAATATGCGGCGGCCGGGTCGTAAACACTGCCTGTGTCTTTTAGAAGACAGTCCTTTTACAGACCTACCAGGTCTCGCACATGTTAAGTTCACCCTAGCCTACGATTAAAATGTGATCATCATTGTAACCAAATATCGAGTCAAATTGATAAGTGCAAAATTGATTCCAATTTGTTTTTTTCAGTTTATATTTCTTATCCCAAGTGCCGCAGATGTGCGGTGCTCGTTTTATATTGTAAAAAGTAAGGTTCAACCTGTACATTTAAACTTTCTAAGTACATTATATGTAACCGAATTAATTAATATTATTTCATCGTGGCTACGAGTAAGTATAGTTATTAAATGATTAATGTACCAAGGCAATTCACAGCAATTTTAATTTAAAATGCATTACATACGGCCGCAAGTGTAGCCTAAAATGTTGCCAACTGTCTTGTTACCTATGTCTGAAGTTCCCGTAGCTTACATTTAGTGGGGCAAGCCTCTAAAAAAGACGGTCAAAGAAAAGTTTGCCATCAAGTAGGATTAGTATACCGCTGCAAATGTGCGGTCCATTTTTATGAAGTCAAGTGCTGCAAATAAAGGGCATCGTCTTTGGATAGGAACAAGAACGCTGCAAATAGGTGATGGTGGGCTACAGATTTAGACTATTTCTTTGAATGGTGGTAGCAAATGTGTTAAACCTAACACCTCAAAGAGTACAACCCTTTTGCAGCCTCCAAAGGCCGTTATGTTACAATTATTGTTGTAGCCTAGTAGTAAGTTTCTTAATAAATGTTTAGTACAACAACTTACTGTGAAGCCCGGCACTGTCAATCAGCAAAACAAATGCAGCTAAGTGCCCCCCAGTTTGGCAAGAAGTACCTGGGCAGAAGAAATCTTCTAACTAGACACAATATTTTACTACCTTAGGTGCAGTTTCCCCAAAATCTTGCCTACCCAGATTACTGTAAACTTGGCTCATTTTAAACTCCAGTGTAACCTCTATTTAGCTTTTTCAACTTTTCATTCGCTCCGGTTACAACTTACTGCATACACTTTGAATTTTGCCTGCAGCTTGGTCATCCAACTCTTTTGTTTTCATTGTTCCTCTAAACCTACAGTGTACGTCATCTGACCTCTCGCATTTTAGTTGAACTTACTGTTTTGTATGCACTCTGCTTAACATTGTTAGTTTTTATAGTTTGGCTGTTTATACTATAATTTATTTCTATCTGTAATAAGGCTAAGATATTACAATATTATTTATTACGATATTCCCTGAAAATCGTGTAATCACTGGTTTTTAATTTTTGTTATATAGTAGCCTACTTCTTTGACCTAGAACTTGATATTTTATCAAGTATCAGTAAGTGATTGGATTTAATTTTGTAGTATCCCATTTGAATAAAATGTCATAAACTCGTATTATTTAGCCATGAACTAGTACTATTTATTCTTAAGTTTATATACTGTAATATGTTTAGTTAAGTATTTATATTTCAGTTTATTTAGCAATAGAAAATACGATTTATCATAAGAGCCAGCAAGTCTACTAAGGATGCTCGATTGTAAAATGAGGCACTGTAAATAGTTTGTTGACACCGGGAGCTTGAGATGATAGAAAAATGTATGTCTGTTCTGATCATGATGAGGAAAAATGGAAGATTTTAGTAGCCACAATAAATCTGACTCCATGGCAATTGCATACATATTCAATGTTCATGCAATAAACTATTTAATAATAATCAAATGTTTCTCATCTTAATTATTACATGCCTAAAATGTTGTTATTTATAGATATTGTAATATGTGTTTGGATAATTATACTATATTTAGTCTATTTTACTTTAAATGTTTAGTGATATATATTTGACTTTGTCTATTGCTTGTATAAGTTCAATGACAATAAAATTTTATTTATTTATTTATTATTTATTTACAATTAGGGCTAGTGGGACTATAGGTATAGACAGTATTTAACATTTTATTTTCATAAACAAAAACATTGTGTTGACATATTGTTTGAATTTGGACGAATAGTTAGTTCAAACCGTTTTCTTATTTCAACTGTTCGGGAAGTTTTCTAGAAAAAAAATGTAAGTAATGCTTCCATCTTCACAAAGCCTATCATATTGCCAAAGCCCAAAGTATATGACAGTTAAAACTATATTACTAAAGAAATTTGGAGACATAATGTTTGGACCAAACTGGGACTTGAACCCGGGTCTCTCACTTGCTTGGTGATTATGCTGACCACTACACAATATGGCCCAACTATTTATTCTTCAAATTTAGAGAAATACTTAAATCTAAATGTTAATCCGAAACATGTGACTCTCAGCAGCAACTTTAAATCAAGAAGCTGGAAATATTATCAACAGAATTTAAATACTACATCAAATGACTTATTAAAATTTTTATTTGTGTAAATAGCTAATTTATTACTAAAGAAATTTGAACCGGGACTTGAATCCGGGTCTTTCACTTGCCGGTTGATTATGCTGACTACTACAGAGACCCAGAGTTCAAATATCAATTTGCTATTGGAAGATGTGATTCCACCATAAAATATAATACAGTTTATATATTTTGATTATTTCATTCTATATTAAAGCTCTTATAGCCCAAAAGATCTATCTACTATTTTATTTTTAAGATATCTTGTTAACTTAAGCACTGCCTACCATGTTTAGTAATGAAGGTTTTCACAAGACCTTATTGTTGTATATTATCTTTGCTTCATTTGTACTAATTGAACTATCCAGCTTTTGCAGAAAGATATAATTATTGTTTTATGTTTATATGTGGCCTTTGTAAGATTTGGAACCGTTCTTTCAATAGAGTCTTAACCAGTGTTAAAGTTTAAGTGGCAGCCAACCAATAGGAAAACTAGATATTTTTTTAGGCTAAATTTTACTTTGTTTTGATTATCTATTTTAGTGTTTCAGTTTGTATTACAGTATTATAGCATAATGTGTCCATGTTAAATTTAATAAGGGACAGAAAAAGAATAACTTTATTGCATGAAGAATAATTTACCAAAGTGTTTTTAACGTTTTGCGAAAATGTAAACATTGAAGACTGTAAACAACTTAACCGGTGGTTAGTTAACCAGCTGCTTAGCAGCAACTGAAAAAACAATCCTTGGTCTAACAAAAACTGTTCTTAAAATTGTCTAAGCATTTTAATTATTAATTTGTTAGTTGGTTCATTAATATACCGTGTTTCAAAATGATACCAATATCAATAGAGCCTCCTTATGTTATTCACTGATTTCGAACCACTGTGTATAAAATATGGATAATCCTAAGTGAAAAGTTCATTTCCTAGACCCAACACTAAAAATTAGAAATTAGCAATCAGGAACCTTAACAAAATCTTAACAAAAAACAAGTTAAAATAGAGTGAAAGTTACTTTTCAACCACCCTGTATACATCAGTGAAATCTACAATAATGTAGCTGTAGAATACATAACAGTGACTCTGGCTCGTGCAGTCTACTCTGTTGCGATAATCTGAGTAAGGAGAAAGCAGCAGCTGAGTGGCTGAGGTTCAAGGCAATTCAAGTTGTGAACAAGTATTTGTGAAACTGGCCTTCACTCTCACCCGGCCCGGCTATTCATGCTTGACAATCAGCTGATAGTGGCTACCTAGTCCACATGCAAGTCTTAGGTAGTTTATTAAGATTACTGAGCAAAAATTAATGACAAACAATGACTGTTCTAAATGTTGTTTTAGAGATAGAGAATTACCCGATAAAATTAATAGGAAAACAATGCAGCTTATTTTAACGAGTACTGGAAATTAAACAGATAGCCCACGACCTTTTCTAAGATAAGTTAAAACTGCTTATCATCCTTTGTCAGTTTCATTCTTGAGATATCTACTTGTAGCCTGTTGACTTAGTGGTTGTCTTCAATGTTGGAGATAACATTTTTTTTCTTCAAATGTATATTGATATACAGTATATTTGATAATGCCAAATTAGATGAAACAAAAAAAAACATGTTATATAAGAATTACCATTCCTCTTATTTGCTGACTAATTTACTGGATATCTATTACATTGCTTTTCCAGCCACTTCGGAGAAAACTACTCCTAACGTTTCGGGTAGTTAGAAACTCCACCCGTCTTCAGAGGACTACACTAATCTAGGAACTACATTTAATTAATATCTTAACTTAAGAACTAACCTAGGTCTATTACATTGCTTCTACATTCTGAAAATGTGTCTTCTTTTCAAATCCTGCGATCCAGTATAAGGAAGAGACACAGTTGTTCACTCTTATGAACCAAGAGGCAAATAGAACTAATGAACTTGGAGACTCTGAACAGTTTGCAGCTTGTCAACCAGTTACCCAATTCTATCAAAATTCCCCAACCACAAAGGCGTTCAAAATTTATCTAAAAAGAATGTTAATAGCAAAAGCATTTTACAGTTTATGGCTCATGACTGGTAAAACGCAGAACCCACTGACAGACAAAGAGGCAAGATCGGTCAATTTTAATGAATGAGAGCGAGTGAATGAATGAAATTGTACGTTTGAAAGGAAGATCGATTTCAGAATGTATGGAAAACATTGACAATTGTTTATCATTTTATTTGTTTCCACAGTAAAAATGTATTTATTATTTTAAATGAGTTGTGTTGACAGAACGATCTGGAGACCAAGCTGAAGGAGGCTGGTGAAAACTTGGTGGTTATCGACTTCTTCGCAGTGTGGTGTGGTCCGTGCAAGATTGTCGCACCAGTGGTTGAGGTGAGTCTGTTGCAATGTTCACTACTCAAGACTAGTCCCGCTAGTCCCATTTTGTCAGCTCGGATTAACAGTTATTATTAAACCTGATCAAAAGCTACCCAAAGCTGGAAAATCAAATTTTTAATGTAAAATAAGATTTTAGACTTCTTTATTTTCTTGACTAAAAATATTACTTAGCATTAGCTGCTCAACCTTTTACAAAATAAAATAACTTATTTTGTTGTCTAGGATGTTACTGAACTTGGTTTGAAACAAAACCTTGTAAGAGTTTTAAAACAACATTGCGGTAGACTTTCAAGGAAACACCCCCGGCCACTGACATTTGGCCGAAGAATTTTTATATACATGTCATTTAATGTAAAAGATAAAACCGGTGGTAAATAATTAAATGTAGGAGTTAGAAACGTGAAAGTATTTATATTTGTAAACAAGTAGCATTCCGCACAAAGAGTAAATATTTCAAAGTATATTGGGCAATTGGAAAGAACAATGTAAATATTTGATGTAACAGATCAATACAAAGAGAGAGAGAGAGAGAGAGAGGGGAGGAGAAGGGCGTGACTCACACATGACTCATTGTGCTACCAACGGGCTAGGAACTTGCTTATCTCTCAGTTTCTGTTTCGCACTTTGATTACACATAGACTCTTGTATTATTCACCTAACAAGCAGCTATATTCTAGTTCTGTGGATTACCCTAGTCACTGATTGGCTGAAACTGGTACTGGCTGAATTTTGTATATGTATCAAAATTGAAAGTAAAATGTGACAAAGTAATAAAGTTGGTAATGGTTGAAGATAGTTTATAGCCACTAGTTTGTTTTAAAACCATGTCAGTTCATGTTAATTTACTAAAAATTTGGAATATTTTTAGAGTTTGTACACAGTTAAGATAAAGTGGAAATGGGAAGCTGATAAGCAATCAAGTTTTAATGATCTCTAATTGGTTAATTTATTTACATCTACTTATTACATAATTCTGACTTGAGGAAATTATTAAAAGAATTACTACGCTCAAATAAAACTGTAAACATTTGCATTGGGTAAAGTTTAGAAATTCTACAGCTGGGGCAGGTAAGCTACAGCTGAGTCAAGCTCACAGAACTACTGTACACAGTTGAGTCAAGGTCAGTTGAGTCAAGGTCACAGACTCACGATAACCGGAAACATTGCACAAGCTGAGGCCAGGCTCGCATTCTGTGAATCTCACCGGCATTCCCACATTCATGCAGTTTTCCTTGCTCGATACTGTGTAATATGCATTGAATCATAAAAAAATGTTCTACCCCTTTTAATTATTTTCTGCAGTCTTCTTCGTTTATGGACAATGGTGTTAATAAATTCATAACACAGTTACAAAACCCTCTTGTAAATTAAATTGACTATGAACTCTCTGAGAGTATGTTTGTTTTTAGCCAAGAAAAATAAACTGAATACAGAGTGTTTCAATATTGTTATTGGATACCTAATGCCTATTAATATTGAGTCAGAATAAAGCCAAACTATACCTAATATTAATTTATTAAGTCTATGTAATTTTTGTTAGTTCGTAGCCATGATATTAACTTATTAAGTTTAATTATTGGCCAACTGACAAAATCTAATGAAATATTCCCTAAGAGTTTACAGTCCCCCTGAATAAGTTGTGATAATCTTGTGTTTATTTAGATATAAACAACTATGATTACAAGTTATCTATCAGGTGGAGTTGATTTTCAGGTTTTATCTGCAAAATCTGTCACATTGACAAATTATCGTTTTCAGACTTGAAATTACAAGGCACAGATTTAAGCAATCAAATCTACTGAGTATGGATATATTGTAACTTATCTCAGAAGGAGTAGATTGGGTCTAAAACATTTGTTCAAGAAAAGATAACATGTGTGTGAAAACCAAAGTATTTTGTTGGTGCCATACTAAGAAAATGTTTTTAGCATTGAAGTATATTTCTTTTTTTGTCTATCATTGATTTAATATCTTATCTTTTCATTCTGTGACAAACAATTATCAAAGTCCATCTATCTGTCATTGTGACCTTGGTTTAGAGAGTAATATACCTGTTCATTTACAAAAAATGTTAAAGCCACATTACTTCCAACCTCCATTACAGAAGCAAAATGTTCACTGAAGTAGGCAATACATTTCCATATTTTTCTAGTTGCTTTCCTTGAACTCGCCCAGCCATGGTACATTTTAACCCTCTGCCATTCACACTCCCTTGGCCACATCAGGTGCTACGGAACTCAATAAATTGCAGTGCGATTACAGACACCACGCACGAAAACGCAATGTCTCAATAGTAGTATCAAATTACAATAAAACGTTAACAGTAATAACTAAGTGGGATGAGTCTAAATTAGTAAAGAAGACTAAAAGATTCAAAAACAAAATTAAGTAATTGAATATTTGTTTGTTTGCAGGAGCTGGCTGGAGAGCACCCAGAAGTTACATTCCTGAAGGTAGATGTGGACGAGTGTGAAGACATCGCCATGAAGTACGATGTCTCTTCCATGCCAACCTTCCTTTTCATCAAGAACAGTGAAAAGGTGCGTAAACATAACTAGACTGTCTGAGCACACACCACGGTTGCATCATCAACCTAGACTCTAGAGCAATCTTACCTAGGTTGATGATAATTCTTAAGTTAACGCTGCTCTTTAGAGGTCCAGCTAAACACTGACTTATGCTCACTCTACAGCCTCTACAACCCTGGATGTGTATAACAGGGCAGCATTCCTGGTCCTGGCAAAGCATAGTTACTGTGGAAGCTTTGCGGAAGGTTTACAGGCACCATTGTGCTTGCGTGTGATAGTTATCTGAGACTAATTTTAAGAGGCGGCCCGATAAAGCCGGGGGCTTATTAACTTGTTAGTAATTTTAACACAGAGAAAATCTGCAATCAATGTTTCAAGTGATTAAGTGTACTAAAATATTAGGGACAGGTCGGTTCCGGTTCTTGGTTATCAGTTCCACCGGTTCTTGCCGAAACCGATGACCGATTACCAACACGGCAAAACATCAGTTCCTGGAACCGGTGATTCGCTTGTTATATCAGGTGCAGGTTTTACGTGATTCGGAAGGGTCATTGCTGATACTTGAAAACATAGGCAGGTATTGAATCTTACCAATCCCTGTAAAATAAACCGTTATTTGTGCTTTAGAAACGCAGAGTAAATGTATTGCGTCTGAATTGCCTCACTAGGCAAGTAGACTCGCGTCGGATGCAATTTTTCTTACTATCGATTAGTTTTGCTCATCGTCTCTGCCCTCACTATTTCACAGTGAACGTAACACCAGTAACACCGGTAGAACCGATGACCAAAAAGTTAAAGAACTGATAACCGGCAAAAATTTGTAACTGAACCATCCTTATAAAATATAGAAAGTTTTTCTATAGAGGTAAAGAGCCATTTGTGTTGGTAATGCAGTTCATAAAAACAAAAAGTTTTATTACATAATATATAACTTGTCTCCAATTTCAATGTATATTTTCTTAGAAAAAATCAAGTTTTAAATTTTGGAATACAAAACTTTTGTAAAATTACATATTTTAGTGATTATATGCCCAACAACTTCATATTAATCTATGCTTCCAGCTTAGACACATGCTTGCTCTATCCGATCGCTTCTTAATTTAGACCACTTCTAGTTTACATGTTCAGAGATGAACTTCATCCGCTTATGAATTCATTCAAGGGTGAATGCCTTGCGGGATGAAATACTGAAAGAAATGAGCACTTTGTACTCAGCAATACTTAAAGCTGGCATTAAAATCTCATCTACAAGAAATTACTTTTGTGTATTGATCCTCCTAAGCAATAAATACATTTTTATTGAGGTCTTTTTACAATTTATTAACTATAGACATGTACTGTAACTGTCTTGCTTTTGTTGTTTTCCAGATTGAATCCTTCGCGGGGGCCAATGCTGATAAACTGAGAACCACAGTGGAGAACCTTAAGTAAAAATCTTACAGTTTACATTTTATTATACAGTATTTGTATCCACTGGATAACTTCAGCTTAATGTCTGATTATTTGAACAAATCACTCAAAATAGGTCAAACCGTTTCACTCGTATATTTATTTTGTATTAAACATTTTGACTAAACTTTTACAGTATGTGCAACTTATATTTTTAAAGTTTTATATATGTATATGTGACGATGTTGTTCAAAGCAAATGGAACCTGTATTGCCTGTATTGTTGTTGCTGGCAATGTATGGAATGGAAAAAATTAAAAGGTTTTAATTATGTAACAAATTATTTAATACCTTTGTCTCTACAGAGTTAACTCAAACTGTTTGTTAACTGATAGTCTTCATTGAGAGAGTAATTAAAAGCACTTATAATTTACAATAAAAATGTTTAAATTCCTACATCAGCTTTACTGTAAATTTTATTTATTATTTGTTAGCTACTTAAAACAACAAAACCAACAGTGCAGTTTTTACAAGTCATGCAATATTTAAAAACTTAATTTGTTCATAACTTAAGTCACATTCATATTTCAACTTTACTTAAATATACAAAGTATAATTATTTACTTAATTGTAATTTACGTATAGTTGCAAAATGTTTTGTGCACCCAAGTTGCAGAGACTTCTAAGAAAAACCCTAACCCGCTGAACTGAAACCACTTTACTGTACTAGTTCCAAACTCACTTCCATAGACTTGTTTATTTGTTACCTAAGTCAAGTGAGCTTACACAATTGATTATTTAACTGATGCACTCCATTACCAATGGATTAAGGTTGAAAATAATCCAATACTGTTTCTGTATAAATATAACATTTATTTGTTTGGATACAATTTCATAAAACACAATTAGTAATGATAAATACAATAAATGGAGCCACACCATGAAAACATTAGGTACAGATATCACAGACAAGTAGAATAACAAGTAAAAATGGGAGTTAAACAAAAATTAAAATATGTAAAATGATATGTATTATTTTAAAAATTGTTGTACATTATATTCACATGTTGTAACTGTCATTTTTCAAGTAATTTAATTTAAGTAAAATCTACGCACTAACCCCCTAAGATTTGTCAATTGCAAATGTAGAATTATTTTTATTTTCACTTGATAGACCTTTCCTTTGACACTAACCAATAATGCACAATCAGTTTTGTCGATCATCCATTATTGATTTTCTGAATGTCGATCATCACATTTTCTAAAGTTTTACCTACAGTCAACTCCTGAATAACTGCAATCGGATTAACAGTGACACCGAATTGAGCAAAAATACAATGCCACCATCCCTCACAAAACAGACTATAATAGTGTCCCGCATGACCTTGACTCGTGACCGGTCCTCGGTCCACTCGCCTGACATTATTAGTCCAAAATAGCAATTCTCCCTATTTTCCAGAACCACCCATCCGCCTCACTGATAAATCTGACTAATTATTCAAGTTTTTGACAGTGGTATTAGAGGGTTAAATAATTGTCTGAAGTGAGGTTGCAGGAGTTGTTATTGGAGTGGTTATTGGTGATTGCAAAGTTAAACGATGTAAACTAAACGCAAACGGGTTGTATTGACAATAGAGCACAACTAGACATGGTGCAAAACATTGATCGTGGTTCAACAGTAAACAAATGTGCAACCAGTTTAACATTGCGCATTGGTGATACAACGGTGATCACGGTGATATACAAAAGTAAGATAACAACATAAACACTAACAATACTCCGTTACCATTTTCCGGTTGCTGTGGTAACCATGTCAAGAGTTTGAGGCTAGTGCTCCAGATCACTCGGTAGCTAACTTAAACCGTGGAACCAAGGCTTGAGACGCGGTGCTAAAATACACGAGAACTAATTACTAGATTCCACATGCACCACTCACTGGAATCTATTATCCTCATTTTTAGTTGTTTACGTCTTTATATACCTTATCGTACATTAATTTTGCGTTTTTGCAGATGAACCGCAATTTTGCTTATCGCTTATCCGGGAAGCTTCAACCCGACTTTATCACGGTTAATTGGGAGTTGACTGTATGTTGAAACTTGGAAATTACATTCCCAAACTGAAAGAGTCAAGGTGTGAACCTTGTTTGCTGTTCAGACAATACCAATAGTTGTAACAAATAATAATAGTGTAACAATAATAGTTTTGTTTCAACCTATTTTATTCAGAAGCGTATGTAAAGAGACAAGAAAATAGTACAATATAGCTTTTGGAAAGGCACTCACAATAGTCTTGACTATAAAAATAATGTTGATTAGTGAAATAGAAGAATTTTATAGACAGTGCATAGGTTTAGATGTGTTATGAAGACAAGTACTCTAATCTGCGTAGTGTACATATTGAAGAATGTTATCAGACTAAGCAGGAATAGAATGATAAGTACAGGCATTGAATTTACATATATTTTAGTTCAACTCAAATGGGATTCCTTATTCTTGGAGATATTGAAAATAGTATTAGATATCAACTTACTGACATTTAGCTGGCAAGTTAAATTTATGCATGAGATATATCAAAGATAAAAGTAGTATATTGCCTAACAATTACACTGCTGTTAAATTGGTATAAAATATAATTAATTGTAAGAAAAGCCTGAGTAATGGATTCAATTACTGTACTTCTAGTTCTAAGAGCTTATAAAATAATCTATGTAGTGACCATGTTTCTTTCATACGAGGTCTGTCCAATAAGTTCGCGAACTGGTTCAATATGGCGGCCTTGAGGCGACGTAAAGCTCTACCCACTACATCACGTGAATACTAGACATCTAAGGAAGCGTTCAGTACTAGTTTAAAAGTCGAGCAGTGCCTATCAAGCTGCCAGTGCCAGTTTATATTTTATTTGTTTTTGCTGTTCGTCGAAAAATGGTGATTGATGAAATCATTGAACAACAAATCAACATCAAGTGATCCAGTGATGCCCTCTCGTCTCCATTTTGCTCAAAAAACCATGATTAATCTCCAGTGATGACTCTCTGTAAGAACTCACCTTCGTTTCCGTCAGCCTTCCAATCATTCCCACATTCAATCTTTTTCAACTTTTGTTCTGACGTCAGCGGTTTCGGCACATTTTTTGCACAGAATTTTCTTAAACCCAAATGCACCACTAAAACTGTGCGAACTGATGATGACTTGCATAAATTAAGATCGTCTGCAATCATTCTAACAGTTTTCCGACGGTCATCAGACACCAGAGCTCGCACACGAACAATGTTTTCATCCACACATGAGGTTGAAGGTCGTCCCTGCATTGCATCACCTTTAGCGTCTTCGGGGCCATCTTTGAAACGTTTGATCCACTTGAAAATGGAATTTTATTCAAGGCATTATCTCTGTAAACAGCCCTCAACATATCTGTAATTTCTTGAGAACTTTTCCCGAGTTTCATTAAAAACTTGATGTTGATTTTTTGCTTTGTGATTTCATCGATCTCCATTTTTGACGAACAGCAAAAACAAATAAAATATAATCTGACACTCGCAGCTTGATAGGCACTGCTCGACTTTCAAACAAGTACTGAACGCTTCCTTAGATGTCTAGTATTCACGTGATGTAGTGGGCAGAGCTTTACGTCGCCTCAAGACCGCCATATTGAACCAGTTCGCGAACTTATTGGACAGACCTCGTATACACTTGTGGTTCGTATGTCTTACATTGCGGAAGAAGATGGTAGCATACCCAAGCAATAAAAGTGTCTTGGACCACAGTAAAAGATGTTCACAAAATAGCTGTATTTTACATTTTCCAAAGGCTTTATCAAAGCACACTCCAAATTCACCTTTTGCACATCTCAGGTTCTACTTACAAAAGGTACCAAATGTCTGACTAAGACAGAGTGTACGGTTTCGTACTCCCACGTTGTCTTTTAACATCTGAAAAGAATCATTTAAGATTCCCATTTTTACTTGTCAAGGTAAGAAAGTGCAGTAAGCTAGGTGTTCTCCTGTGGTTGTGTCTGAGACTGCAATCGGCGCCACTCCTCCAGGTTGTCTTGGCACTGTGTCAGCAGAGGCTTGGTCTCGGAGATCAGCTGAGCCAGCAGAGCGTAACACGGCAAGCAGATCGATGTCATGAATCCCACCTGTGCAACAGTTACAGTTCGTCAACACTTGGTGTCTTGTGTGCAAGCAATGAGTGATCAGCTGTTAATTATTAATTAGAGGTGGACAAGTCTCAACATTTCCAAGTACTACCTAAGTCGGATACAAAATTCTTTGGGATGGTAAATTTTTGTTTTTAGCTTTAGAGAGTTATAGTTACTCTTGCTAATGGTGAAAATTCTTAATTTCGGTTACCTTTGCAGTTTGCCATGATTGCAAACAATGAATTTCAGTTTACCAGGTGTATTAACAATATGGCGCTTGTTTCTTAACAAGGTGTACACTGATTAATGTGTGTGTTGTTTTAACGATGCGCCCAACGGTTTTTACATGTTTAGTAACAATAGGGGACATGGACTAATTTGCTCACACTTGTCAAAGATTTTGAATCTTCAGACTGTTAAAAGAGTCATACAAATTCAAAATATCGTTACTAAATAAATATCATTAGTTATTTAGCGTTTATACAAAATTAATTAAGATCTATATTCAAAATATCTTTATTCATAAATGTACAAATGCATACATGTTGAATAGTGTCAAATATCACCTTTCATTTAAATACAGTACTCCTTACCCTCTTCGCAGTGTCAATGACAATTTTAACTACTCTTAGAGTAAAACTCCTCGAAAGAATAAAAACTAAAAAGCATTATTGGTCAAAGACTCTTTTAGATTGGTTCTAAATTTAGTGTTATCATTAAACAATATAGTACCGTATTTAAAAAAATTAATCATAGCATAGGAAGTTTTTTTCTTAAACAATTCTAAGTTATGATGAAGCAAGACGAAAGCATTTTTTTTCTGGTATTATAATTAAGTGTTATTAAATTACTTGAATTTTCCCTGACATACATGATAGATTCTAGAATATACAGATTGTAAACAATTAAGATTTTTAAATAAATAAATTGATGCTGAACAGATTCCAAATCTTTTAAATTTAACATAGCTCTTAAAGCTCTTGTCATATGAGAATTTGGTTCAAATTTGAGATTGTTGTGCCTCTGTATACAGATATTCCATACAAACATGAGATTGAATGTGGGCATGGAACACTGATTTTAGAACTTGTGTGTTACATAAACGGAATAGTTTTTTCAAAGCATAAATCTCAGAATTAATTTTTTTAGGACATGATCGATATGGGAATCCCACCATAAGTGCTTATCAATGATAAGTTCTAAAAATTTGGTGCTGTCAAGTTTTTCTATACTCTCATTATCAATCAAAATTTGAAAGGCTGTATCGCTCCTATCCCAAAGATATGAAATTAGTATTTTGTTTGTTCAGTATTAAGTTGTTGTTGTTAAAGAAATCTTGTACTTTTAACATTTCTAGGTATGAATGTATTTCCAATTCTTGGTATGAATTTGCTGATGTTATGAGATTAGAGTCGTCTGTGTAAAGGCAGAGCTGGTTTTTTTCTGATTGAATTGACATTTTGGCATATCAAGGTAACAGATAAATAACAGAGGGCCCAAAATGGACCCTAGAGGTACTCAATTTTTAAAAATTGTGATTCTGATTGATTTTTTATTATGTAATTATTAGATTAGTAATTATGTCCACAAATTGTTTTCTATTTTTAAGATATGAACTAAACCAATTCAAATACGGTGGTTTTATTCCTAATTGAATTAATTTGTCAATCACACAAAAAAACATGTTGGTGAAACATTGAGGAACACGAGACACCACAAAATTAGAAGTCTCATAGCTGCAAGTCTAAAAGAAAACGGGTATGAAGTGTAGGAAGAAGTCCACAGCCTTGCTGAAAACGGAAGCACCAGAAGAATTGACATCATTTGTATTAAAACTCTTATCGAACAATTTTAGATCCCGCAATTTATTCAAAATTGATCAGAACCAGAAAGACCAAACTAAATACTATATAACCTTAAACAAATTGAAATTTTCAGATTAATACCAAATTTCTCAAACTCAAAATTTCAAAGTCTACACCAAATTAAATTAAAATTTCAGTCTGTATGAACAAGGCCAAAAATAAAATCTAAAACAGTATTTATTTGTTTTCATATTACTTTGTAGCAAACCCAATTGGGTAAATTCATTTGAAAAGTTATAGAGTGTGAAATACTGTCAAATAGACAAGTCCATATATTCCTGCCACTTTAAATTAAATTTTTAAATGTTGTTCTTTACAGTAAACTATTCCATTCAAAATGGTCTGACAGCTTTTTCAAATATTTTGAATTGTGGGCAGTATTGAAACTGAAGGGTAATTTTGTATTTCAATTGACTCTCCTTTCTTGTAAATATTCCAGATATGAAAGAAGAGTTGATCAAATGTTACAATGGTTAAATCGATGGATTCCTAACAAATTTAATTACTCTAACAGGCACTTCATCATAACCACTGGACCATTTGTTTTTTAATGTTTACTCAGTTCTTGTTTGCATATCGAGGCATCTAAAACTAGGTGTTGGAGTTAGAGTCTGAGTGTAATGTTATCCTTTTAGGAATAGTTTGATCGTTCTGACCATTTCAGTACCTTCTAACTATCATATCAGATAATTTGTAATTTTGTTTTTGCAACCTTGTAGACCTAACTAAACAACAAAGGGCAACAAAGCATTAATTAACTGTGTGTTACTTTTTAAATTTTGTTTCCAAACTTGCATTTTGCTACAAGAACAAGAAAAGTGTCACTATCTACAAAAGAAGCTGAACAACCCTCACTTGGTCAATATTTTAACGTCACATGAACTTAATATGACACAAAAACATTAACTGATGGTACAAATCTAATTTTATTAAAAAATCTATTTTGTTACACATCTATGCATTTTAAAATGGGGTCAGGGGTTAATTATTTCCCAGGAGGCTTTACAAATATTTTCAGTTGTGTTCTTTTGTAAAGGTCTACTATACAGGTAACTTGTCTTTCAATTTTTAAATCTTCAGTTGTCCAGCTTTTAATATGATTATTTGAAACCTTCTTTTGTACCAAAGGAAATGATAAATCAAAAACTTTTAGTAATAATATATTTGATGGGAATTATTATGTTTTACTTCGACAGAAGAATTAAACAACGAAAACCAATTTACCCGCTCTAAGAGAGATTTGAACAACTGCATATTGTTTAGTAAAAACTTTCGACCAACAAATTTTAAGTTTTGTTTTATTGTTATAATTATTTTAAAAATCTATAACTTGCCCATCAAGCTCTGAGAGAGCAGTTTTAACACTGAAAACATGTACTAGATTTCTATTTATATTTCAAAGTCAAATCATCTTTATTCATTGAATTCACATACGTGACATTTGAATATTGTCAGAATACATAATAATACAGTGTGTAAAAGAATACATCATGTTAAGTAACAAAGTATTTTCACAAAGTATATTCGTGAGAATATTATCAATACATGTTCCTGAAGTCGAGGCGACTATGTAATTTTGGGCTTATTTCGATTTGTCCTGAAAAATTCCAATACTTTAAAGAGTACTTTAAATTCTTTGTTCTGATATTAGAAGGCCCACTCCAAATTCCTGCAAGGGGGGAGTGGCCAGTTTACTCTACCATGTGATGAGAACAATTTACAACACCCCAAGCCCTCATCGTAGGAAGCGGTGTCTGTTTAGTTCTAGCAGTACCATTTGCCACCAGGTTGGTAATATCCAGGTTGGTATTGTGTAAATCAGTTGCTGGATTGTTAGTTAGTGCAGTCTAAGTCCACCATATACCATAGAAACCTGATTGATGATCTCAGTTAGTTTCTTTTCAACTAGGTACCGAAACCTGATTGATGATCTCAGTTAATTTCTTTTCAACTAGGTACCTGTGGAAAGGTTTTATGATTATTGATGACATACTTGGGAAATGGCTTGCAGTTCCGGTTGAGTTCTGTCCATCATGGGCATCGGTGTAATTCCAGCCAATCTCTCAGCATCTCCCTAAAGAAGCAATTCGGTTTATCTTTAGTTTTTGACTTTATGGAATTTAAATAGTAACAGGGATGGTCTAGCATATATATATATACGACCGTATTTGGCTGGTAGTGTTTCGGGCATAAATTGGCAATAAAGTGAACTTTTTATTGTACTTGTTAATATAAATATTGTGCACAAACCGCAATTTGCTGGGTAATACTTCTTTCCCCCACAAACCTTAGCCCTTTGAGGTCGAGTGTTGACTGACTCTCAATTAACAAGGTCGCCTTTTTTCATGTTTTGAAAAAAAAATGGTTTATTTAAAAGTATATTGGTATAAGTTTCAGTAAAATACATGCGAGTAAAGTTTCAGAAAAGATTTATCCTGAAAACAAATGAGACCTCAAAGGGTTAATTTAGTACCTGCCATATAATTATGTGTAATGGTTACCATCAAGTAAATTAAGTGTTTGCATGCTAGATAGTCTAAAGATTACTTAACTAAAAGTACTTTATGAGTACTTGCATGTTTACCTGAAAACTAACGTAAGCCCCAAAATTCTAGACAAATTCTAGCCATAATCTTGTAATGCTTCAATGAAGTATTGGCAAGGGTATTCATTTTAGCCCTCAATTCTAAGATTAGTCCAGGACTACTTACTTGTTCATAGAACTCTTCGAAAATAGCGTGAGCTGTTTTAAACTGAATGTCCCAAGGCTTGGCACTGGCTGAGAGATCACTGGCAGTCATTGCAATGGCTTGAAGTATTAACCTACAAAAATATATACCTATCTTAGAAAAATAGTTTTGTGATTTATAGAGATTAAAGAATATACCTATCAAAAGCTGGAATATCACTTTTTTTTAAGCTAGAAGTTTTTGCGTTGAACTGCTGGGCTCGTCATTGTTTCACTTTTAACAAATTCATCTACTCGAAGGTATAGGAACATCACAGCAAACAAATGAAAATGTTCAGTTCGACTGTTAATTATTATAATTATTAGCTCTTACAAGTACGTGTGACGGTTAATAGTCCCACGGCAGTCGCTGGGTTAAAACTAGTAAGCTTTTTAGGTTTGTCACAAAGTTTTCAAGTCTAATCTTGTCAAAAGCCAACACTGATGGCGAACAGTTAAACATTTTTAAGTAGACCAGGTTTAAGAGCCCTTCGATGAAGTTTGCTGTTTAAGATGAGTGAAAAAGGCAATGTGCGCCCAGTGAACAAGTGAAAGCATAAGGAAAATGTTTGCAGTAATGTATGTATGCACCAACCGATGGTCAGGGTTGGCAGGGAGAAGGTGTTGCTTGTGACTAAATGCTGAAGTCTTGTGCGGTAGGGAAAGAAGCGAGCTAGATCAGTAGCCAGGATACAGTGCTTGATCTGTCCCAGCACTTGCTTGTACTCACTGCTCGTCAGCTGACTGAAGATGTTGTGTCCTTGCTGCAAAACATTCACACAATATTCAAACTTATCTATCATGCTGGGTATTTTATTTGTTTTCTTTTTTAACCTCTATCTTAACTGAAGTAAAGGGGGGAAGGTCATTTAGGAAAACCAAAGTGTTGGTTAAAATTTAAAAAAGCTTTAACTGAAACTGTGTCAGTTACCACGTTACCTACCTTGTAACATGTGAGGTAAATTCAAGAACAATACGACCACTCGACCAGTAGTATTGTAATTTGTAATTTAGAAAAAAATTGCTCAGTCAAGGTCAGTGACCTAACTTTCACCCTATCCAGGGTATTCACCTCTACACTCTGCTATTCACCTCACTTTCCAGGTACTTTTGACTGACTGAGCTTTGTCTTGTAGCAGGACTAGTAGCTCCAAACTCACAAGCAAAGAGCTAAACACCAACATTTTACTTTGTAGTTGAACTTTTTTGTTAAGATAGGTTTTCTCCCAGTTATTTGCTGTTTACAAAAGAAATTTTGGTTGGATTTTGACTTCTCAGTATAGAAAATAAAAAAGTCTGTCTTTCTATTCCCAGAATGAATGCTTTTTTGTGACAAAATAGTTATCTCTCCATGATAATTTCATGAAGTTATTTTAACTTTGTATTAGTTGAATTCCCTAATTCCTGACATTAGACAGTTTGAATAAAAGAACAACTGTCAACTGAAGAAAAATAGTGTGCTGCTCAACGACTTACTGTTTAATCATGGACCAATTTAAGGTAGTTTACTCACCAAAGAAATATACAAAAAATGTATGCCATTGCAAGTGTTTGTGGAGATGTCATAAAATAAACATACTTAGATTTTTCTTATAACTGGATTTTTTTAGACACATTTGTTGCTTTAGTGGTGAATGGTCACATTGTAATGACTGTATTGGTTGTAGCAAAGCAACTACAGCATTATATTATATTATTAGGGAAAAGTGGCTCTAGACCCTTTGGTTTATTGTGCTGGCTCCCTGTTCTCCTAATTAGGCAGCCCCACCCCCGTTTGCTTACAAAGCTCGAGGATCACGCTACCCAATTGAGATGGACGTAACTCCTGCCACTCACGAGACCCCAGAAGACCTCTTCTCCTTGCCTCAAGGGACTCGCATTCGATAAGAACTGTTTTGCGGTCTCAGGAGTATGCTCACATAACCTACAACTAGTATCTCCTGAGTGGAGACCCATTTTGGGTAGGTGTTTTCTGAAATGCCCAAGACCTGTGATATACGAGATTACCAGTCTGATGTTCTGCGGACTAAGACTGGTCAGATGTCTAGTAAATATCCTTGATGGATTCTTGACTAAAAGTTTGGCGGGTTCCTGACATAGTAGTTGTTTCCATCGCCAAGTGTGTCGCACATTTGCCCTATCAGCTAGCATAGTTTTGAAAAGGGAGGGACTGATTCATACCGCTGGTTCTGGACCGGCAAAGGATGACAGCGCTCCCTTTCTAGCCAGCAGATCGGCTTTTTCGTTCCCTTTAAAACCTTGTTGCTCCGGTATCCATTCAAGCAGAACATTGTTACAGCTTCAAGCGCTCTAAGGGCAGACTGACTGTCTGAGAAGATTACGATATGTTTATCCCTTGTACCAATAGATAACTCTAGATAAGTGCAAGTGAGGATTAAGTTACTCTATGTACAGCAGTGAACTTAAACTAGACACTTCTCACTAACATGTAGAAGATCGTTAATTTTATCATTGAGTGTTTATTTTTATAACTAGTTTGTCTATATTTAAGATTATTTTTCTGTTATTTATAAATAGTATTTATTTTCATTGTTCAAGCTAAAGTTTGTGATGGTACCTGAGAGGTTGCACCTGGGCCGGACTCTGTGTACCCTGTAGCCAGCCTTTCTTACTATCAATGAACCGTCTGTGTACCAGACTCTACAGTTATTAATAGTTGAAACTACAGCATTGCACTAGCAAAGCACAACGGATCACCTGCTGCAGTATAGTGACTGTCTGGTTGAAGTGGTGGTGTTCCATGGTGCTTGTACTGTAGACAGCAGCCAGAGGAGATTCAGTGTCTGACATGAATTTGTTGTTTTTCCCTCTGTGGTCCAAGTCATGACATAGTGCCGCAATGTATAGGGCAACACTCTAGAACATTGTTTAAATTACCGTACTTTCTTAAAACGAACTGACATTTCACTGTGAAGCTGGAAAACAGTAGTGCTATGTAAGATACTAAGGATTAAAATGTAACAGGAACGGTTTCAAGCCTGTTTGTGTAATAAATTTGTAACTCATTATTCAGTTGGTTAGTAGTTACACACAAAAGTAAAGACAAATCTTTTAAGGTAATGACTACCTCTAATTAAAAATACTACTCCACTTTGAACTCTGTAATAACCCTATTGTAAATCCATACAATAGACATAAAACTTTTACCAAAACATTGCTAATTTAACTTGAAGTCATATTTACCTCTATAAATGAAAATGTTGATGGAGAATGTTTGATGATGGAATACATAGAGTTAGCCACTGAAAACCCATGAGACCAGTTGTGGTACGGGACTCGGCGGTAGTTTTTCTTCACGGTCAATGTAAATTTGATCAGACTGTCTTTGTCAAATCTCGAAAGTCCGAACAAGTCAATAAACATAAAAATAGAGCTTCTCGCCTTTTCCACCTCATCTAAGTCGAACACATTAAAATGGTACCTGGAAATTTAAAAAAGTTACTTTGTTAATATTTTTCAGAAGCAAAATTTGGTTAGTCACAATGAGTTTTGCTCTCTCTGATGTTTAAGATCTTGTGAACTCAGATATGTCACATGTGCTTTAGAAAAATAATGTTCCCAAATGAATACTTTGGGGAAATATAATATACAGTATAGTTAATGTAAGCAGGATTTGAACTATGTTTGTCATTTAACTCTGAAAACAACTATTTTGACACATGTAATGGTGTGGTATAATGTTGCATTTTTATTCCTGAGGAAATGAAGTTTGGTTTTCATGGTCTTTTACTTCCTACGACATTGTTTACTTTGATTTTCTCTAAAATTCACTCATGGACAAAATTATAGATCCAAATGATTTTCTTTAATTTAATCGCCTCTTTTTGGTTTAAAATTGGAATTTTTAAGCAAAGTATACGTAAATATCAAATCCAACTAAACGATTACAAAAAACTCAAAATTATACAGGGTATTAAACGAAAAAGGGGCGATGAAATGAAAGAAAATCATTTGGTTCCATAATTTTGTCCATGAGTGAAGTTAAACCTTAAATAGACATTTCTTTCTCACTTAACATTTACAGTATTAATTTTCATTATGTCTCAATCATCACTCATCCAACAAGTGAAGCCAAGTAATGTGTGTACAATTCTAATAAAGAATTGAATGATTGATTGTCTTTTTAATCCTCACTCATTTGCAGCTTTGAATGCTCAATTCAGGACCTAATGATGACTGTACAAAAACTACTAAATAAAATTACTGTAAATAATACGTTTTTGGTTAGTTTATAATACTTACTCATCAATTCCAGGGACTAATGAAGGAATGTCTTTCTGTTTGGTTTCTTCAAATTCTATCTCTGTGCAACTGTTGTGGTAACAAAGCACTTCAAGAGCGACTCGGTACTTTTGCTCTGAACGCCGAATCTTCTCATACAACTTAGCATGGTGAAGGGCCAGACCACAATATACTGCAAAAGTTTCAAATGCTTCTTCATCTTCCTGCAAACCAAAATAGATTCAACAAATATAATTTGTTTAGGTTTCCGAGCACTTCTTAAATACTCAGAAGTCAGAACCCCCATTTAAACAGAAATAAAGAACACATTTATTGCAATTGGCTCCTTACTCAGTAGCAGAATTTATGGAACATACATAAAGGTTTAATTGTATTTATTCATTTTTCATCAATTATATATAAATTAAATATTTTTATTGGAGTTTTGAATTGGTTAATTTTAATTTTATTGTTTAGTTCCCAATAATGAAATAGTTGTTAAACATCTTTTTTTTGTATGATAAATATTATTTTTACCAGTGGCTTCATTAATTTGTCACTTTTTGTTATTCATCAATCCATTCCATACTAATACATCAGATTCATTTAATTTAAATACTAGTCAACACAGTTTTCATATTGTAATCTGACTTTCTAAAATAAATTTTTAAAAACACAAAATGTCTTTAGCTGATCTTGACAAGAAGAGACTGGGATGGGATATGACCTAGCAAACATCATCTACATCAGTTTTGTCACTTGATTGTGTTACTGTTAGGTGTGCACATTTGTGTCTCTGGGTAATGTACTTTGTGTTCTTCAAGCAGATTCTATTGTACCATACCATGATGGTGGTCAAATAGTGTCCAAAAATAATAGCATTAAACAAAAAAATTGTTGAGGTAGTCAAAAGAAATTTTTAAGGTTCAGAATTGGATTTCTCTTGGTGATTAATTTTATGAGCGAACAAAGTCCAACCTTATTCTAACCTTAATTCAACCTTATAATTCATAAAGGAATCTTTAATTCTTTTCACTTTGAGTATGATCTCCACTAAGATTCAGCACCACAGGTATTAAGAAATATTCCAAGCTGAATTTTTTCAAACCCAGATTTTATTTATGACAACTGATTTTAATTCAGAATTCACTTTGTAGTTTGAAGATTCCAGCACAATTTCTCTAAACACTAGAATGACAATAAAAAAGGCCTAAAATCTGCTGAGGTTAAAGAGTTAGGAAGACATTAAATTATTAAAAGAAATTCGGTAACTGGGTAGTTCAAAGGTATACTTTTAGTAATATTAGTAAAAGAAAACCATGAAGTATCCTGTTTAAATTTTATTCCAGCGACTTAGATTACCCCATCATCAAGTCAGATGAAAAACAAGTTAACCAAAACCGCAGTTCAATGTTCCACTAGAAAATATTTCTTTTACTAATAAATTAGAAAGATTAATAGATTTCTTGCTTGAATATTGAAAGCATAATACTACTTTTATCTAAAATTACAAGCTAGAAAATGACCTTGTTGAAGCAGCCAGTGTTCTTGTTGACCATCTGCATGACTCCGATGACTGCGCCCCGGATGAAGATCGGCATGCAGAGTATGGTCTTGGTGTGGTAGCCGGTCATCTGGTCCACGGTGCGGTTGAAGCGAGGATCTGAGTATGCATCTGTTATGTTCAAGATCTCACCCGTCCTCGCAACCTGACCGGCTATCCCCTTCCCTATGCTAAACCTGGAACAGAGGTAAGTTCAATTAAGAGTTGCAATTTTTTAAAGCAGTTAGAAAATAATACATGATTTACAAATAATAAATATTAGTTATTATAGTAGGTTCCCCTTACTCTGATTCAATCAGCCGAAAATCTGAGTGTCTGAACTCCTTATTTTTTGTGTAGGTTTGGTGTTGTACGTGTAATAGAAATATGTAGATGAGTTTCAGCTGTATATGCTTCCATCTGGCAGGTGAAATACACATTTTTACAAACAAATTCAAAGGTTTTTTATTACTTCAGCCGATTCAACCGGTTTTGTTTTCTCCATCTACTTTGTGGTAGTCGAAACTCGAAAGTATACAATGAAAGCATTTTTGTACTTTACCACATAAATTTTCAATAGGGGAAACATGTCTTAAAAAATTAAAAATTAATGTGGTAAAGTACAAAATGCTTTCATTGTTTTTTTGTTTGGTTGAAGGTTTGGTGCTGAGGTGGCAAAGTAGAGGGATTATTGCATACTAGACTTTGGGGTAAATTTAAAGCTTATTTTACCAGGATGTGGGAAGAACATTAACAAGTCAAATTTTATCAATGCTAACCTGATTTCCCGGTCAGGTTGAGTTCGGCTGCCAGAGTCACTGTCATTTTCTGATTCGTTGCCTCGGATGTCAAATATTCTTGCGTACAACTCCTTATTTTTTGTGTCCAGAAGAAACAATGAAGCCCTATCTGCATCTACTAGTCTCTGGGCAAAGTTCATTATTTTTGTCACTAATGAGTCCATACTCATCATGTCTTGAAATATTGACCTGAAACATACATGCATAATGACAATTTCCAACGGTTTTGTAAAACTGTGGTTAATTCAAGACTTTGGATTGAGATTATGTCTGAATTTTCTTATGGATTATTTTACAGATACGCCAACGCTGGATCTTACTTGACAACTGCAAGCAGGAAGTCGCTGAGCTTGCGCTGCTTGCTCATGGAGAGGTAGAGCTTGGCATAGTGCAGCGCAATGCCGCCCCACACCAGGTAACTACTGGCAATCTCCTCGTCCTCCTCATGGAACGGAGGACCTGTGTCTCGTCTCCAGAGTTCCAACACTGCCACGAGTTCTCCGTCGGGCTGCACCACCGGCTCGTACATCAGGTGTTCCAGCTCTGCACATCCCTGGACACGTGTGATCTTTGATTTATTTATCTATTTATTTCAATTTTAATTAAAAGTGGAGAGTTCCAATTTCCTGCCAGAAATTAAAACCTGTAAAATCAGGCACGAATTACAAATGAACAATTCATCACTAATCACATTGGGAACCACACACAATTAAAAAATCAAGAATTAAGCAACTTCTGGCTTTTGAAAATCATATATTACATCTTTATGCAAAGAAATCCATACCTATGCTAAACTCAAATTTTAACCATCTGCCTACTAATTTTAAAAATTTGAACATTTTTAAAACAAAGGTTTTAAGTTTATTATTGGAAAACTAATTTACCCAATGGACAAGTTTTTAACTTTAAATTTAAGATGGATAGATGTTATGTGCAATTAGTGTACATAATATTATTGTTTTATTATTTTCTTTTAAATACTGTATTAGATAATACAACTTAAGTTTTTTTATATACTAGGTATTGTTTTTAAGGGATATAGATTATTTATATTCTTAAGTATAAAAGCATTAATTTTATTTTTGGTTTTAGTTTAGCATTATCTGTAATGTTGATACCATTCGTGTACACTTGTACTCTTGTGAACAAAGATATTTTTATTGTTTGCAGAAATTCCCTAAAAACAGGACTTTTCAGACAGGATACTTTTATTTGCCTAATAGATAATCTTTGTAATATTTTTACCTTGATGGGTGAAATATATCATTTTCATATCTATATTCATCACAAAATGATCCTAATAACTATACAAATCTTCAGTTTAATAAATATTTTTCAAATAATGTTTAAATTTTCAAGTTGTTTGCACAAAGTAATATATGTTTATAAAATTTAAACTTTTAAGCTTCAGGGTAGTTGTAGACTTGACTTTTAAATATTAAATCAAATTTCGGTCCAATCAAGAAACATACATACTCATATTGTAAAATTTTAAATAACTTAACAATTTGTTACAAGAAAATTTTGAGTTTAATCTCCCCGAAAAATTTCTTAAAAATTAAAAAAGAAATCCAATCTTGTCCATTCTTAATACAGTATAGTAATCTGGAAAAGCCATCTGGAAAAAAACATTTTCTTATTGTGTAAATTATAAACAATTGGTGAAGTTTGCATTGTTTTCTTAACATAGTCTTTATGATTTCCCATACAATACTCATAATGAAAATACAGTACTAACAATATCCGGAAAGTTAGGATGTCCTCTGGAGATGCGTAGTGCCTCCTTGGTGCGTGCAACCCGGCCTGGCACTGTCGCCTTGCCCAACAACTGCGGCTCCCTGCATCACAACACACACTACTTCCACAATAAATACTGCACACTCCTCCTCTCCACACAGTACTCACTGTATACACATTGAAACATTGAATAGTGGTCTATATGAAAATATAAAACTTACTTTATTTTTGTGATGTTTGTGTTTTTTGTGTATCCAATGTTTTGATTATATGAAGTGGTTGAGTGACCAACTGGTAACATTCCACTGTACACATCTTAATTGTTTATTCATATAACGTTTTTAAAGCATCTTGGACCGCTTATAACTCAGAATCGACAGAAGCTATGGCAGTGAGGCTTTGTTTAAGGTTTAAGCTCATTACACAGTGTGTCTTTAGCTATATTTTATACCCATACATCATCCACAAAATAAATGGCGAGGGACCAAAGTGGGCACTGAACATTTTTTTAAGGCATCTTGGACCGCTTATAATTCAAAATCGACTGAAGCTATGGCGGTGAAACTTCACTTAAGGTTAAACTCATTACACAGTGTGTCTTTGGCAATATTTTATACCCATACAGCATCCACAAAATAAATGGCGAGGAACCAAAGTGGGCATTCTTATGACTCTCACGCAAGGTAGCCAAACATCGATAAACACTTATATGGTTTCCGTTGGTCTGTACTCTTACATTGAAATGAATCCATCGGTTTAGGTTATTACCTTTTCTTACACTTTGTAAAGACCAAAACTTATGTTAAGGAAAATCCTGTCGGTCTGCCTGTCTGTCTGTAACACGTTGCTAACGCCAGTGGGTGCTAAACACGTTTTTAAGCACATTGGAACGATTATATAACTCAAATAGGCTGAAGCTATGGCAGTTAAACATTGTTTAAGGGTTTATCCTGTTAATAGTCGACTAATGTTAAATGCACAAAATTGCTTATATTTGGTAAATGGAGCGTTTTCTTAAAATCATTTTTTTTATATGGCTTCTTCGTTTACACCGACCTCCCCGTGGTGAAGCTGGATAGTTATGTCTTTTGTCTACGTGTACTTCACAGTTGGTGTAGATAACTATCAGGCAATCATATTATTAAACTTTATCGCCACACTATAACATTAAACACAACCGCGCAAAGAACAGGTACGTCTTTAAGAACATCTAGGAAACTTTAAGCCCACTTTCAAAATGAAGGAACAGATGTAAGGATCGGTAGTTTGATGCCAGTACCCGAGCAGTAGCCTGCCTTTGTACAAAAATACTTTAAAGTCATGATAGTATAATATTTTATCCATGGCGAAGCACGGGTACACAGCTAGCAATTAATAATTCAAAAACCCTTTGAGATACTTGTGAACCCTTTTGTGGAACTTGGTATTAACCTTATGTCAAATGTAATCAAATTTGAATTTGACTTTGAAATGTTTAAATGGCCGCCATTTTGAAATTTGTTAAGCCAGATAGAAATTAATTTTGGAAATGTTATTAAGAAAACAATTAAGGTTTATACTCGTACCTATAGTTTCACTAAAATATCTCAAAGGATTGTTTAATTATTAATTATTTTCAATTGGCGGATTACCGCTTAACTAAGCCGCCGATATCAACAGAATATTACTGGGCATTTTCGACTTACTTTTGTATGTAGAATCCGGTTCTGCATAGCGCGCTACAAATTTTTGTGACACCCTGTATAACAGTCCAATTAAGGTTACAACTACTGCTAAATTTATTAATGATTGTATCCTGTGTATTATACATACGAAGTGTCGGCATGGCCGAGGTATAGGCAGAGGCTCTCAGAGTCCCCGGTGTCCGGCAGGTAGAGCCTGTGCCCGTCTGCGCCCACGGCACTTGCGATGCACCCGGTCAGCTCCCACAGCACGTGACCCACACTCGGCCTGCGCTGCAGCGAGGAGGTCATCTCCTGCAGCATCTGTCGCTTGTCCGCATGCACACAGAACTGACACACACAAGGCAAACAGACAAACTTATAAATCCAATTTAACACTTCTATTGTCATTGACATGTTAAGAAAATGGAATCTGCAAAGTACGCTTAGGCAGCTGAAGCAGTGGCAGTTTTAAGTGTAAACTCTAAAAGAGGTAGATTATTTTTGTCTTCCAATAATCAGTCTTGAACATATCAATGCATGGTTGTAAACGTACGATTAATTTTAATTTAATACTCAGATACATAAATTTGTATTATATTACCGGTAACTATTTCTGAACATACTAAACCTTACCTTCCATCTTGACAAACTCGTTTTTCTCCCTGCTGCACCTGAAATACACCAAAGTATATTAAGTTGATTAGACTAATTCTTAGGAGTTAGAAGATTTAGGAGTTTGAGGACTGAAGAAAACTTTTGTTAGAAGACACAAAATGTTTGTAAAAATATATCTTTTGGTATATTTCAACCAGATACATTATCAATACATCAGGCCAATGTGTTAAATAGACACTCTTAAAAGTTTGCATTAAAAAATAAAAGAATCACATTATTTTGTCTTATTGGCTATTTTGCTGTGCTGAAGACAAGAGATCTGATGATTAAACAATTGAAAGACTACCATGCAAGCTGGCACATACACATGTTTATGCTTGTACAAATTACCTAACAAAATAAATTATTGGTCATCGAAAGTGCGAACATTAAACAAATTAAAACATTATTTTGAAGTAAATGGCTGTTGAATCCACCACGAATGTAGTGGTTAAAGACAACTGGATGCATACTTCCTGTCTTCTTCTTCTCCTTCTGAGAGCGCCGAATGATCCAGCGCTCCAGTTGCTCCAGCTGGACCTCCTCCATGACGAACTTCTCCAAGAACTCCGGGTGACTCTGGAGGAACGCCGCCACTCTCTCCTCCGTCACCTCTGCGCAAACAAAACCTCACGTTCAACGTAGTTATATATATATATGATACATACAAGCTAAAATGTATAGGTAGTAAGTTTGTAATTCCTTAAATGGTCCTCAGAAATATGTATATGAGGAGGGAGTGACAACGGTCTGAACTTTCTTATTTATACTGTAGTTTGCCTTTGAAACTTTTTAATACAATGTCAAATCCTGCAAGGTGAGAGGGCCAGAGCAGTTCAATTTTAAACCAAAAACTCAACAAGGAGAACTTGTAGATTTGATAGAAATTTAGCAAGCTAGAAGTTACATGAAGCTTGATTCGTTTGCCATAATCCAGCACAAATAACTCTCTTGATGGTTAAACACTTTCAATATTCAAGGCAAGTTTTGATAAATGACCAAACCTCATGATTAGATAGTTGGCAGCTTAGCAGTACAAGATGAAATTCTGCAGAGGTTTTAAAAGCTAATTCAGTTTATATGCTTCGAATGAAAATTATGAACCTTATTTAAGCCAGTTGATAACTGATAAGTTAAGTTTTCAAATTAAATTATGTATTAAGGTAAAATCTACTTTGAAGGAATACTATGATTAATTTGAAGCAACGAAGAGATCATAAGTATCCTTAAACTATTTGAATGTAGTAAACAAATAATTCAAGGATACTTATGTTATCTTTAATACTTCAAATTAGATTATGTAGTTTGAACACTTCTCAATTGATGACTCTTGCGGTGAGGGGTGTAACTTGTAAGAATGCTTGTATAAGTATATTAGTGAAAGAGTGTATGAGTCTGTACCTGAACTAGTGCTGTTGGGAACACAGTTGACTCCATTTTCATTACTGCTGTGTCGTACACTGTTTTCACCTAAAACCAACAAATCGGTTATAATCCATAACCATAAGACAACTAATGGTGCATGGAAATCACTTATGTTAAGATTTGCCCTGTGTTTTTGTTCATTATGATTTAGACACTTTACAGATTTACTCCATCCTCATAAGTCTGTCTGTGAGATTGTACCATTATCAGCAATTAGTGGCTCAACTGAATGCAGTGGATTCTGGCAGTGTGCCTTGGCCTGTGGCCACCTCCCTCCCCCCCCTACCTAACCAAGCTAAGCTCAACTCAGTTTATTGTCTAGCCACGTGTCAGCTGACTGTGCTCATGAAATGTAAACTTCACTTCAAGTCGTAAACTGAACTTAACACAAAACTAACTCTTTTCAATTAGTTCTGTTTGAAAAATGACATATCGAAATGTTTTCTAAGTCAACCAAACATAGTCTTCCACTAAAGGTGGAATTTATTTCAAGTATAAAAAACCTACTTCCTAAACAAATTTTAACAGTATTTATTAAATTAATATTGTACAATACACAGCATATACATGTAGTTTTATGTTCTGCGGAGAACATGCTATTGTTTGTAGCCAAACTGGCAGCAACGTTGATTTTGAACTGTTTTCATGTTAAACTTTACACACAGTGTAAAACTAGAAAATGTTAGTATGAAAGTAGAGTAACAGAAACTATTACAAATAATAATAAGTATGTTTACATTGTACTCTAATCTTGGCCATGAAATCAGACAATGACTTTACACAATTACATCATTGTTGTACTATTCAGCTCAAGCCTCAAGAGGAAGTTATTTAAGAGCTCTTATATTATCTCACCATGAATGAAAAATCATGTGATTGCTAATAATCATTATATTATTTAAAGCAAAAGTGTCATGCAAAAATGGTATGACTCGTGGCATGGTCCTGTAATCCAGCTTCATGGAGGCCAGGTTTTGAGGATGATATAGGTCTAAAGCGGCTCAGATAGTCTCAGTGATCATCTGGTGATACCCTCATCCACTCCCACCATCGTTTAGACATATCAGACCATCACCTGCGTGGTTCTGAAGTCGCGTGAAGCCGTTGGTCCTTGTATTACTATTGGTCATTGGGCTATTAATTAATGACCCATTCTAAGGAAGACTCGGCCTTAGTTTGTAACAAGACTACACCTCATAACTCATTACTACCACTCATCACACTAATCCTTCACCAAATATTTGCCTTAAAATACCCTCATGAGAGTGGTCGGCATCTCAAATAATGATTTAGTGATTTAGGTATGGGTCACCACATCAAAATATACAAAGAAAACCATGGGTCAAGTCAAAGCGTGTTGCACTTTTTATTTACAACATTTTCAGAGTTTAAACTATTATTGCGCACATTTTCCATCGTTAGGGAGAAAGATGATCACGACGTTTTCGGATCTGCAATCTGATCCCGTCTTCTGATCCGTTTGTGTTGGTATAAAAAGGTACAATAAATAATAAAATCAGAAAACTACAAGCCACTACAGCAAATATAATTAAACAAAATTTGAAATATAGCTTATATAATAACATGTATACAAAAACAATGTAAATAATAAAAAAGCAGAATCCATGTAAACCAGCCATTTATTAAGATAGAATCAAGCTTCGTATCTAATTTGAAAGACTGTGTACTGTGTAGTAACTTTGTAACTAGCGAGTTTTTTCAGTGACAAATAAATAGTTTTAAAATAAGAACAGTTTTATACAGTTAATTATTTTGAAAAAGTGGCAAGCAACGCCACTAGACAATACTAATTACCTTACCTTTCATAAGATACATCAAGTTGTTATATAACACCTAGATCTATGCTTGGAAAATCCAACAAAGAAAATTCTGTTATAACAGATTAATACTACAGTCCCAATAAACTTTAAATAATTTATAACATTGGATTTTTTTGAAAGAAGTGTAGGTTTGAAAAGTTGTTCTCCACCAGATGCTGATGAGCAAACGAAAATAATTATTACTTTGTTAAATTTTGAAACTTATCTCTAATTTAATAAAGTAATAACATCTACACTGGCATAATTTTTCGAACTATCCTACAAGTTATTAGCCATAATACAAACTCAATATTATAACCGATCTCGTCTGTATATTCGAACCGTTTTCACTACGCTTCCCATACAAAGTAAAATGAAAATATGACTGTTCAGAACAAACTCAATTCGTAGAATATTGCCCAATTCATATGACTGTAGTATTTACCTCATGACCAGATAACTCAGTATTTTATAACTTTGCATAATCAATTACTTAACTAAAAGATAACTCACAGTTCATGTGAAGAGGTGTGAGTGAGAGCGGAGAGGACCCGTGTGTGTACTGTGTACGGTAACTGATTTCGTCAACACTTTGGACCGCAGCCACGCTACCAGTACCGCGCGTCCGCAATTGTCTGACGCCGTGATATTTATAGATGCCGTACAGTATCTCAGCTGACTGAGTGGATCAGCTGTTGTACTGATATCAACATTGGCAGCCAAGTGCCACAGATTAATAACATTGTTCATTCGTGTAAATAAAGAGAGTTGTACAACCGTTTGTCGCAGTGCTTTTGAACGGTAGAAACTACGTAATTGTACTTGATCACTTGTGACACACAAATCCCTCACCACAAAGAGTCAAAGAATGTATTCCAACAGTAGAGTGTCATCATATTATAAATGCAAACCCAAAGAGTTTTGGCGTTTATGATATTCGTAAACATACAAACTCTATAAGCTGTGCGGAACTGGATAGCCGATATTCTTTGTTAATAAAGATGTTGAATAAAAAGTATCAAAGTATGTCTTTGCTGCTGAATACTTACTAGTAAGATCAATCAATATTACTGAAATTTGCTTTAAAAAGGGTGTTTGTTAAATCAGATGAAATATATTTCTTTCTATTTAACTTTTTAGTTACCAAGATTTCCAATACAAAATAATCAGTGTAAATCTTTAGTTGTTCAAGCTGCACGCAAATTATTTTGAGTGACACCAAATTCAAAACCATCAAACTATCAAACCATCAAGATTAAATGTACATATTGAAGTACTACGGAATCGTGTCAATTGGTAATTTGGATAAGTAAAATTTACGAGTATAGACTACATTACACACTTTGTTAGGCCTTGAAGAGAAAACTATCCACGGCAATTGATGATATGTCTTGGCTAGCAGCTCAAAAGTAAAAGCCAAAAGGTAAAGGTTGTTCTTGTTTAACGAGGTGAAGTTAGGACTACAAAGTCCTCTCTACCACTCAACCTCGACCTTTACCTAGCATCGCTGTATAGTCACATTACAAATTGTAAATGTGACCGCCACCGGAGTGATGAGCTCCGGAGTCGCGCGCGATACCAATCCGTCACGGATCCGCTAGTTCAGTATTTTGAGCCCGCACGCTGGTCGTGCGGGTGATGTGGTACGAAAGCTAACCAGGCTCCACAGTCTACTCTTGAAATGCAGACCGGGAAGGCTCTGTCGCTTCGGGTAGCACATGGTACCCGCCAGGAGATAATCAAAGAGACGCGTTTAGAGTAAACACATTTAGAGTAAACTTGTATATATAAAAACACAGCGCTTGTTCGCAGTAGTAATAATATAAAAACCTTAACAGTACATTATGAATGTCCATCATAGAAGAAAAAAGTGAAATGAAGATGCAGTACATCAACGATAGACAAGAAGGTAAACATTATTTTGAGAGGTGAAAAGGGCCCACCTTATAGCCTTGCAAGCGCTTGGTTTGACAGTTAGGCAGTATCAGTTAAAAGAAGACCTTTTGTCTAGTCACTAGCCAGTTTTACGTGCGCGGTGTCGAGTGTTCCTTGGGCGGACAAATTTAGGCTTTCTCTGAGGTAATCGCTGAGGAGTACCCTCTATACAGAAACATAATATTACCTCCTATTATTATTTGGCGCGCTTTGAACCAACTTACTGGGAGTTTTAATGTTTTATTATTTCCTTTAAAGGTACCAAACAGATTAAATTTAAAACTAGTTATGAAAGAACTTTTACCAACTCCTGTAATTTGCTCCGGTTATATTTGTAAATATACCGTATCATTCATTACCGTATTGACGTCATTGGCACATAAAGCTTGCATAGGATCAACAAAGAAACGTTATAATGAAACTGAGTATACTATAACTGGATCGAGAGCAATGAATCGAGAGCTTATGATGTTTACTCGATATCTTCTGCAATAAAACATGATTTCGTAAAATTCCAGAACAGAGCACCGGAGATTTGAGAATATCAGCAAGCAGATTATCTGTGGTCAAGGCCAAGAAGCGCGGAAAGGCGGGAACCACTGCCAGCTGGCCCACAGAGTATAAACATTCACTTTATATCTTCTGACTCCTGAAATAACCTACTTTATGAAAACTGTTTGTTCTTCAGAACACGTGTGAAGACGTAAAATCTTAGTAGCCTACATGATTGGTTTTTGCCAATGACCGTTTGTTTAGCACTTTTGGTTGGCACAGCAAATTAAATTATATTAAAATAACATATTTTTTGGGCCAAGGAAGTTAAATTATCAGATTAACTAACACTTTATTAACACAGGTTAACACTACTTTATTTTACGTTGATATCAAAATGGAGGAATACATCATAAGACATTTTTTATGTGCCTTGCCCGGTTTCAACTGATCAATTATGGAGTTATAGATGAATCAAAACCCTGTGTATCTACATATGTTTACAAAAAACACAAACCATCAAAATTATTTGTTTTGGCAGAAAATCAGTGGACTTAGAAGAAACCAAATCTTAATAATATGAAACAACAGTTTGGTTTTTGACGCATTGTTTTATAACAGTTTTCTCAACGTACAAGGTTATTTTCAAGAACCTCAGGCCAAGGGCCAAGGGTACACACAACCTAAGGGTAAAGGTTTGACAAAAACTACGTTCCACTTGACTTGTTAACCATTTGATGTATTTTAAAATCATATCTAGTAAGTATTTATAGAAAAGGCAATAACATAGAACCAAACTAACGTTAGATGGACGATATTAATATTGATGAAGGGCTGAGAGGATTTGAATATTCCATTATAAGTAAATATCTTTTCCAATGATCGGAGCAAACTTTGTGTTTGCTTAGCTTAGTTGAGACAGGAGATTGTAGAAGGAGAAAATTGGATCGGATCATTACAGACACCTACCTAACTCAGTCTTACGTTAACGTTGATACTAGTGGTTGCTTAGCTTAGTTGAGACAGGAGATTGTAGAAGGAGAAAATTGGATCGGATCATTACAGACACCTACCTAACTCAGTCTTACGTTAACGTTGATACTAGTGGTTGCTTAGCTTAGTTGAGACAGGAGATTGTAGAAGGAGAAAATTGGATCGGATCATTACAGACACCTACCTAACCCAGTCTTACGTTAACGTTGATACTAGTGGTTGCTTAGCTTAGTTGAGACAGGAGATTGTAGAAGGAGAAAATTGGATCGGATCATTACAGACACCTACCTAACCCAGTCTTACGTTAACGTTGATACTAGTGGTTGCTTAGCTTAGTTGAGACAGGAGATTGTAGAAGGAGAAAATTGGATCGGATCATTACAGACACCTACCTAACTCAGTCTTACGTTAACGTTGATACTAGTGGTTGCTTAGCTTAGTTGAGACAGGAGATTGTAGAAGGAGACGGATCATTACAGACACCTACCTAACTCAGTCTTACGTTGACGTTAATACTAGTGGTTGCTTAGCTTAGTTGAGACAGGAGATTGTAGAAGGAGAAAATTGGATCGGATCATTACAGACACCTACCTAACCCAGTCTTACGTTAACGTTGATACTAGTGGTTGCTTAGCTTAGTTGAGACAGGAGATTGTAGAAGGAGAAAATTGGATCGGATCATTACAGACACCTACCTAACCCAGTCTTACGTTGACGTTAATACAGACTAGTGGTTGCGTTGCATTTCGTGTACTTTGGGGTAGAATGTGATTGAAATTAAGTAGTCCAACAAAACCAGCTATAAACATATTTAGGCTCAGAAGTTGTTTGTGCGTATGTGGTATTCAACTGCTGGGAGACCCATACGATTGGCTGACTGATTAGAAACGGATAAAATGATAGGAAGATAGAGTTCAAATAGTTTGTTTTAACGGGACTTTGATGTAAGAACAAACGTAACCTTGTAAGAAGCCAACCTTATCCGTGGCGGATAAGCGGATACGTGGCGGGTTGGAATCGCGCGCGACTCCGGTGCTCATCACTCCAGTGGTGCGGGGTCGATCCCCGCAGTCACTACTTACAATTTGTAATGTGACTATACGGTAAAGGTCGAGGTTGAGTGGTAGAGAGGACTTTGTAGTCCTAGCTTCGCCTCGTTAAACAAGACAAACTTAACCTTTACCTTTTAACAAATTAAAACGATATTTAGAAGTATTCTTCACAATAAAAGTATATTACTCAATTAAAGAATATTTGAAAGATGATTTGAAGAAAGAAGAATGGACTACATAATCGTATTACATATACTTTAATATTTTTTGTTTCTTTTTATATTTTTATTTTGTTATATACCCTCTGTCCTTTGTCAGAGGAAACAGAATGTTTCTATTTCTGGCTTACGTGTAAGAATTAAATGATAATTTTAGCAAACACAAATTCATGAACTGTTTGTATTAACTGTACAACTATTCATGGAATGAAACACACATTTATTATTCTGTGCTCGTGTCCAGTATTTAATTCAATAATTTTATGTTGGTCTGTTTAAATCGAAGTTGACTTGGCCACATTGCATCATATCCAAGGCTGAGAGGTGACTATGAAGCATTATACGGGTTGCCCTCACATTACTACCTGTCCAGTGTCCCTGTCAATCAAGTCAGCTGATAGCCTATCAACACTAGGCTAATAGTCATTCACCATCACCGGAAACGGCCGGATAACACTTTTGACTCTTGAAACATTTCCGGTTTAGAGGTGGCTAATGTTAAGCAGTATGTGATGGTTGTTTGTATGCTTTAACTTATAAGTGTATAAAGTAATATTAATAACATTGATTTACTAGATAATAGTTTGTTTTGAAATCTTATTAACAAAGGTTATGAAAATGGTTTGCCTCTTCGATAAAATTATTTAAACCTTTAACCAACTAGTTGCTAACCCCTGTATTTAATTTATATGATTATTAGATGAAATAATATTACGTATCGTTTGTATGATAGGAAAGAAAACAATATTAGTCCGAACTTCTGCGTTAAGAAGTATAATAGCAAACTAGACAGCGGTACTCAGCCTGGGAAGTACACGAATAGATTCACTGCCTGTCCAGTGATGGAAGCACAAGAAGGGTCGACATTCTGCTAATTGACAGATAAAAAAATTGCGGCATAGTGCTTGATCCTACAATCAGGTTTGAAGTGGACAAGAACCAAGCCATGGCAGTAAATGAAGAGAAACAAAAAATTTATGAACCCACATCGGATTATTTCAAAGAACATTTCAAAATTACAAAATTAGAAGTTATTGGTTTGTTTATTGGTTCAAGAGGAACGTTGACAAAATTTTTGTGGATTTTGGAAAAATCTAATTTGGACAAACATATTTTAAAAATTATTATTCGTGAGACTTTAAAAGGTTCTACTGGAATAATTAGAAACCATTTATATAAGAACTAACAAAATTTTCTGTGTCAAAATTGTATTACATATAGTTTATTTATATGTGTTCCAAAAGGGGCGGATAATTTTTATTTTAATAAAGATTTTTATATAATAACATGCAATTAACTAAAACTAAATATCCTGAGGTTATTTTTTCACAGACCAAACTATTTTATGACCACGGTGGAAACAATACCACTAATCAAAAACCACTAAAACCACAAATCAAAATATAAATATTTACAAAGCAAAAACACATGCAGAGATGGGCTCAAAATTACAAGTGATATTTGTTAGATCTAAGAAGAGAAACATTTGGTTTTTTGGTTGCCAATACAATTAAAAATAGGACTATTTCCATTTAAATGTGTAGTATCAATTAAAACATTAGAGTCTTTAGTTTGGTGCATGTAAATTTGGAAATCTTTTTGCAATTCTTTATTTCTCCTTTTCCGGTAAAGATATATATATATATATTTGAACTAGTTTTGCAAATATTTTAACATTGTTTCTTTTTGTACAACACACCACACGAGGGAGCTATCTCTGAAACTAGTTGTGTAAATAAAATTATGAATCTAGAGTATATTTTCGGCCAATGGCTTTAAAGTTTTAATTTACACCTTCACACGAGCTCACTCTGTGTATTTCCGTCCATACCAAATGCATTGAGATAAAGCTTAAAAACACACAAAATCAATTAAAGTATTAAATAGACGGTTATATTATAGGCCTACGTTCAGGGATTAGAATAAACTGGTATGACTACTAATATAATTAACTCATGGTTATATACCTTTCATTAATTACACATTGAAGTAATCAAGCTAATTAGTGTTCGCTATAAACTGGTAGACAATGTAATCCAATTTCAGTTATGTCAACAGCTGGCGTTTTCATGACGTTGTAAACAAGGAGAACTCTTTGTGCATGACAAGTGTTGATTACGTAATATTGTCGTGTTTGAAGATGAAGATTGAATAAAATATTCGATTTTAAGCATTGTAATTTCGAGTAATTGTTATTCCGTAGGCTACAAATATACCAAACTTTAATTCTTAAGGTTGGCGATTAACCTTAATTCTTAAGGTTGGCGATTAACCTTAATTCTTAAGGTTGGCGATTAACCTTAATTCTTAAGGTTGGCGATTAACCTTAATTCTTAAGGTTGGCGATTAACCCTAATTCTTAAGGTTGGCGATTAACCTTAGTTCTTAAGTTTTTCTACATTTTAGACATGTTTACATACTGAATATGAAAATAACACTGAATTAATATAGCAGACCGGCACTCACTTAGTTATTTGTGTAACAGCGTACCTTAAAGTAAAAATACTTCATCACTCGGGAAGTATTTTAGGTATCAAAGAATGTTTCACAATTCTTTCAATATACACCGGCGGAGAAAAATGGCTTAAAACATTGAATTTACACGTTTTAAAAGCAGAACTCAAAAGGGACTCTAGTCCTGAGTTCAGCTTGCACTCTTGTTGGCATCAAACATACCCAGACGTTTTTACGAATATAAAACGTGTAGTATTTAATAACAACAGCTGTAAAAAATATACAGAGGTGAATTATGCTACTTGCGTTGTTTGAGGAACTATTATTTAAGTAGTGTTGAACGTTGTAAAAAATGACAAAATGAAACAACATGAAGGATACATTTGGATCTTAAACTAAATTTTAAGGTAACGGACCTTTTAAATACTGTGGCATCATTTTAATAACTCTAAACTAATAGTTACAATTTTAAACATTAATAATAAACAACTAAATTTACGACAATAAACGACGTAAATTATTACTATCATAATTTCACAATCAAATTATGATTAAAACTTCCTATGTAAATCGGAGTGAACAAGGAGAAAATGCCTTAAAAATCAAAGGTAGGCCTACTGTGTGGTTGTGAAAGTTAAATTTGATCAAAATAAAAGTATGGCGAATGTTAACGGGGTCTTTTTGTCACTTTGCACTTGTTGTATATTATGTTAAGCAATCGCCGTGGCAGAGTGGTGTGATTGATTACATTTGCAGTGTATGTTAAGTGAGATGCATTTCACACACTGCTGTCTTTAGGAGCATTTCAGAAATATGAACAGTAGTTATCAGACTAAAAGCCAATTACACTTATTAAAGTTCCGAATATCTTCAATGATTTACTCAGTCACTACTATGACGTTCTTGCTGTAAATGTTATTCCTATTTACCGAGCCATGGCATCCACCTTGATAAAAACATGTAGATCTAACTTTAAAACCATGACATTGAGTTACGAAACACCCTGTTTATGTCAACCACAGAGAAGGTTTATACCCAACACAATCAATCCGTTTGTCGCGTTGATTGGTTGATGTCTGTTGATTCAACACAGAATCAATCAAAGTGTGTCTGATTGACTTTGGAGTCTTCCTTCCTCGATGATGGATCACAACAATGCTTTTTCATCTGTCGTACACCTTGTTATCACGTGTCATATTAACCTTTCTGTTTATATCATTAAGTTCGGTTGACAAGCACAAATGAAAACAGTGTTTTTATTTGGTCTGTAACAAGTATATGACGCTTGAATATAAAGGTAATTAAAATTTCAAGTTAAAAGTTATTTTTAAAGAAATTTATACACAATAAGGTGCAATAACACGTGTGTTGTTAAATTTATAAATATTTGCAAATAAATTCTTGTCAAAGTCATTTGAAAGATTGCAAAAGTAGAAGTACGAGTATAATGGTGTCTTGCAAAAATAAGAGATTCCCATCAGCCAGTGTTGAAATGATCAGAAAGTCATAATTCAAAAATGTCAGGAATGCAAAAATGTGCAATAGAAAAACTTTGAAAAGATATTGTGAAAAATTTACATTCGAGTTAGGTAACTAAATTTACTAAGTAAAAGGAAAGAACGGACTTTTCCAGCCACTTCCGGAGAAAACTACTCCTAACGTTTCGGGTAGTTAGAAACTCCACCCGTCTTCAGAGGACTACACTAATCTAGAAACTACATTTAATTAATATCTTAACTTAAGAACTAACCTAGGACTATTCCAACCAATATTTGAAAACTATTGGTAAATTTACTAACCCCGGTTTCAATGTTAAAAAACTCAACATCAAAGTATTTTCCTTTGTAAAATTCGCAAAAACAAACGTTTTGCTCAACAGACTTCGTTTCGAGCAGGATAGCAAGAGAACATAATCTCTCTTGTTCTAAAATGAAACTCGAGAAACTCGGTTAGATAATTAATCTCTTTAATTAACAGGTCTGAAGGATAATCCTCCCTTGGCTCAATATCAGCTGTTGAATTAGTAAGTAGGTATTATCCACGTTGGTTAAGGGGTTAACTTTACTTGTCAGTAATCAGAATGAGATATCTTAACCAAAAATGATATGTAGGTAATGTTATTGAATATCCGAAAGCACGAGTAATTGCCTGATTGGCAGCTTATAGAGACGGTCTTTAAAGAAAGGCTCAGAGGATTATAATATAAACATCAGCAAAAATATCACGGTATGCTGTAGACATTACCTGGGATAATAAATTAGGCCTACGCCATTTTCGATTTAGATTTACGTTTGAATTGCGACTTTTGATGTTCAACCGTATTTGTTCGAACACAATTGTACATGAAAGCAACCATTTCAAGTATTTCCAAACTGGCTGAATTTCCACGATTCTTCCCCAATCAAGAGCAAAATGCAATTAAGCATAAACTGTTTTACAGTTTAAAAGTAGTGAACATTTAGACCAGGAGCAGTGTAGACAAGTCGTTACACAGGACAAACTGTCCGACTTGATTTTACTTCAGCTGACTAATTGACAACTAAACAAGAAAAATAATTTAAAATTGCAGTAGAAGCTAAGTGTTCTCGTTGAGGGCTAAATATTCTGATCTTGGCCACCACAACTTTGCAAATAATGCAAATAGGCATATTGTAAGCCCTATCTGTAATGTGATGGACTTTAATTCCTTATTAGGTCGAATACGACAATGAGGCTTTACAAGGTATTAACAACAATATCTTAATACGGTATATATTTTGTTTGCTCTTGGTCGGTCTCTTGGTTTCTTCAAAGGTCAGGACAATAACAGAGGGGCAACAGCCCTTGTTTGTTTGGCTCTTGCTTCCCCGATTCCAATTGTATTTCTTTAAAACGTTGTGTCATTAAAACAATCAAATAGTCATAACCAAGTCAAGACCGGTACACACTAATGTTCTATCAAGCCATTGAATATGCTCGTTGTAGAAGGTCTTCTCAAATGGGAATATTGCTAAGTTTTGACCACATTCTGTCAGTACAATCCTTTATTACCAATCTACAAACATTGTTTGTGTTGGCATAGTAAATAATAAAATCAGAAAACTACAAGAAAATATAATTAAACAAAATTTAAAATATAACTTATATGTAATAAAATTTTAACAACAGACTTCTTAATGGCAAGTGAGTGTGACTCTTGAACACTGTAAATCCCTCCGGTGACCAGAAAAGTTCTAAGCTCTTTATAAAATAATTTTGTACGAGTATTTTGGAGATTTTCAATTTCATTTGGACGATTTTGAAACAGTAAGATTCTTTACTGAGATGGCAGTTTTCTACGTAGTAGCTTGTAAAGACTTGGTACACTATAGAGAACATGGTATATTTATTTTTAACTAGCTAAAGCTATGGTTTCCTAGAAAAGCGTTGACCGCTATATTACAGCTGTTATGTGGCGGTGAACGTAACAGTGACGGTGGATGTAGCACAATATGTAAACATATGTTGACAAACAACGTTTGACATGTTGTTTATTTTCTAGTCAAAATTTATTTACGTTTGTAGAAATGGACAAGCTTGCCCATTGGTGCTTGTGTTGGTGAAAACCCCAACTAGTTTTCACCGTTATTTTAACAACCACCGTTCTCTAGAAAAACAATCTCATATGACTGCATTGAAAATAAAGCTCACCGTCACATTACGGCCGTAATGTAGCGTTTACCGCTTCCATAGCTCAACCCTACTTGTTTAATAAATAAGTATATGTTAAATGTGTACAACTAAATCACTATAGTTTTCTGTAACTTTCGTTGTTGTCTGTGATTTTCTTAATTCTTTCTTCATTGAGAACATTCTAACACACTTTAGGAAACTCAAAAAAGGCTAATTAAATCGGTTAAGCCGATCTCGAGTTATGCCATTTCCAACAAACACTTGATGAAGTTAATACTGATAACCAGCACTGTCAAAAGTAAACAAGGGCTGAACAATATGAACAAAGACGGTTGGTTGATCGAGGTTCTACAACGTGTAAAATCAATAGCTAAACACTGTATGAGTATGAGAGTTTGTTTCAGCTCTCAGCTGTTATATACTTGATGACGCACGTGGACGCGGCCAATGTTCAGTATTGCTTTTTTACGGCGCCGTTAACAAGTGAAGTGAAGTGTATCTTTACGACCTTCATTTGACGCAAAATGTGCGAGCTTTTAACGGACAACACTCAATCATGGTATTATTTTTAATAAAGCTTTATTTTGGAAACTTCACGACATATAGGCTTTGTATGAAGTATACTGTTTATTATAGAGCAAAAGACCAGTGTTTTAACTGTTTACATCCTACAGCTTGTAATTTGAAAGAGGCAACTAAGACGAAATAAGCCTTATCGTTTCTCTGAAGTCGGTTAAAAAATGACACACAATTGTGGGGCGATTTTCTAGAAAATACTGATTCTGAAATTGTTGTTCATTAATAGAATTTTCAAATCTTGGTTGTTGCTTATACAATACGCATTACCTGGGTAAAGTAACGATTTCAACAAATATGTTCTTTTTCAAGTTTGAAACAGTTTTTAACGCATACATTTTAAGAAAAGAGGAATCTTAACATTATTTACAGTTTTAATGTTTGACCTATTGTTTTACGGGAGTTAGCTGTGTTGGAAGCTTACTACAAAGCTACAAACTAATGATAAATTCAGGCTACCTTTGTGCGATTGAGAGACGTGGGTTGTATAACGTACTGAGTATTGTACAGAATTGTGCGATTGAGAGACGTGGGTTGTATAACGTACTGAGTATTGTACAGAATTGTGCGATTGAGAGACGTGGGTTGTATAACGTACTGAGTATTGTACAACATTGTGCGATTGAGAGACGTGGGTTGTATAACGTACTGAGTATTGTACAGAATTGTGCGATTGAGAGACGTGGGTTGTATAACGTACTGAGTATTGTACAACATTGTGCGATTGAGAGACGTGGGTTGTATAACGTACTGAGTATTGTACAACATTGTGCGATTGAGAGACGTGGGTTGTATAACGTACTGAGTATTGTACAACATTGTGCGATTGAGAGACGTGGGTTGTATAACGTACTGAGTATTGTACAAATTGTGCGATTGAGAGACGTGGGTTGTATAACGTACTGAGTATTGTACAACATTGTGCGATTGAGAGACGTGGGTTGTATAACGTACTGAGTATTGTACAACATTGTGCGATTGAGAGACGTGGGTTGTATAACGTACTGAGTATTGTACATTGATTGACGTGGGTTGTATAACGTACTGAGTATTGTACAACATTGTGCGATTGAGAGACGTGGGTTGTATAACGTACTGAGTATTGTACAACATTGTGCGATTGAGAGACGTGGGTTGTATAACGTACTGAGTATTGTACAAATTGTGCGATTGAGAGACGTGGGTTGTATAACGTACTGAGTATTGTACAGAATTGTGCGATTGAGAGACGTGGGTTGTATAACGTACTGAGTATTGTACAGAATTGTGCGATTGAGAGACGTGGGTTGTATAACGTACTGAGTATTGTACAAGTGCGATTGAGAGACGTGGGTTGTATAACGTACTGAGTATTGTACAACATTGTGCGATTGAGAGACGTGGGTTGTATAACGTACTGAGTATTGTACAGAATTGTGCGATTGAGAGACGTGGGTTGTATAACGTACTGAGTATTGTACAACATTGTGCGATTGAGAGACGTGGGTTGTATAACGTACTGAGTATTGTACAAATTGTGCGATTGAGAGACGTGGGTTGTATAACGTACTGAGTATTGCGACGTGGGTTGTATAACGTACTGAGTATTGTACAGAATTGCGATTGAGAGACGTGGGTTGTATAACGTACTGAGTATTGTACACGTGGGTTGTATAACGTACTGAGTATTGTACAACATTGTGCGAGTATTGTGCCTTTTACAATCAAACTTAATCAATCACGCCACCCAGCTGACAGTAATTGCTTTCTTTAATCCCCCTTCTCATATTTTTTTAAGTAAGCAACAAAAAAATCACATGCGTGTGATAAAAATATATTGTATACAGGGTGAGTTTTAAATGTCACTCCCCTTAACTTTTGAAAAAAATTAAAATTTTAAACCCCTTTTAAGGAAGGTTTTTAGGATTCTGAAGTTTGTTTTGATGTATAACTTTGCGTCACCCCAAACACCCAAAAACTGAGGGAGAGCCCCCAAATCTTTAAATACAAACCTCCCCTTTGTGGCACGTCAAAAGAAAGGGAATTTTAATAAAATGTCAACGATGCAAAGAAAATATGTTTATCTTTACTTGTGTTTTTTAGTACTCATTTAAAGATTGCAGGAAATCAGCTTTAAATTCAATGCCACATTTCTCATAAAATTTTTAATGACACATTTTTTTGAAAACCTTTTGAGGGAAGCATTAAAACTCTATACCATAATCATATAGAGTATTTTGAAAAAAAGTGCCATTTAAACATTTTTATGTGAAATGTAGCATTTTAAAACTAATTTCTTGTAACCTTTAAATGGGTATTTAAAAAAAACGGGTCGAGATAAAGATTAACGTCCCCTTTCGTTTGAGGTGTCACAAGAGGGGTTTTGTATTTAAACAATTTGGGAGGCTCTCCCGCCCGGTTTTTGGGTGGGGGCGGGCAACGCAAAGTACGTCAAAACAAACTTCAGGACGAAATAAAAACATTCCCTAAAGGGGTTTTAAAAATATTTCCTTGTTCAAAAGTTAAGCTGGGCGGCCTTTAAAACTCACTCTGTATAATTGTGGCTGGCTACTAAACATTTTAGCGTTTTTCGCATTCTACTTGAAAACGCATTCTACTTCGTTACATCATTTTTTCATAATACAGTTTTTGTATTTCTTTTTATAACATAAAACAGTTCTAATCTCGTTCTTTGGGGTTCCTGTGTATGCCTACGTGTCACATTAAACACAACCGTACGAAGAAATGGTACGTCAGCTAGAAAACTCTATGCCCACCTTCAAAGTAAAGGAACAAATGTATGACAAGATTGGTAGTGTGATGACTGTACCCCTGCAACAGCCTGCCTTTTTACATATATACTTTATTGGGTACAAAAACACTGAACGGAACAATTGATGTGAAAATCGCTCACATTTTATTGTTTTACTAAAGAATACTAGGGTACTGTGAACACCACAATCATGATAGTATAACATTTTCTCCGTGGCAAAGCACGGGTACTTAGCTAGTTGCATATAGGCTCTGAACACTTGTTATACTTTACTTACTGCTTTCGAAGCGAGGTCAAAGATGTATGACATACATTCGACGTGGACAATACACAAAAGGGATATACATATTAACGATTAAGGATAACGCAACATTTGTATTGTTGATATTGTGAAAGCACTTCCGGCAAGAAAGAGACATCATTGTTAGTTTATGGACTTTCTTCTTGTTATAAGCGTTGTAGAGGTTTTATGTTCGAGATGGGTCGTTAGGCCTTTAATGTTAGACCAAAACTGCTTGAGGAGTGACACAAACAAGTCTTTAAATATTCCTCATATCTTCTGAAGTAGCTCTAGACTGATCTGATTTCTTCCAATCCTAAAATTGTAATAAAAGGGGCAAAAATGGAATAAAAATGTACGAAATTATAATCGAAATACTGGATTTTGTATTTAAAGGAATCATCATACTTTCAAAATCATATCAATGAAAAGAATATGTCGGAGTAGGGTTTACAGTGAACTATGAACCACCGTTCCAGCACCGTTGTCCTACTGGGCCCAACCGCGGATTATTAAAATGATTTTAACTATAGTTTTACAACTTTAAAACCTTTTACCTTTATGAGTCTTTTTCTTCTAGTTGGGTCAATTGTCTGATGTTTTTAATAAACCCGGTATAAGATAATTCACAGTATTGAGTTAGAGTCGTATTGTGCGCTTTGGTTGTTGTAAGCCAACCGGTCAGCAACAGCTGGGCAAGCAACCAACTGCGAGTAAGGGGAAATGTTCAGCTGGACGACTTTTAGTGCCGTGTGGATATTTCTTGCCTCACTGATATTTTCAAACGTATTTTCCAAACATCTGTCTAATCTTAAATATCTCGGCAAATGCATGTTGATAATAATGACTGACGGGTGAAAAATAGCGTGGTTTTTGTGAAACCTTGTGGGGGCTTATACTCGTAGTTATGAGCCCAGTGTAAGGAATTTTCTTAAATTCCCACCTACACTGCAGTAGTTTTGACTCCGTCTTTTAGAAATCCTAATTAATTCATCAAAACTCTCAAGTTTTTTTTTCTCCATTGGCCTACACAAATAGGCATGATTCACCGTGTAGTGATCCTTCTAAAGGCTTGTTAGTCCTTTTAGTTCTTTTGTCAGGAAACCCGAATTCATTCCTCAAAACTCTAAAGGATTTCCCCCCTTTGGTTGTGCATCTATGGGTATTTGTGTCTTCTTTGTAACAGTTGGTCATGATTGGTCGTCCACTGCTCCAACCCAGCCAATGCGGCTGGTCAGGCAGTCAGTCAGTGAGCAGCTGTCACTGGCTGTGAACGTGCTTGATTTCTCTGTTTGTCGTGTATGTTACGTATTGTTGCCTAGCGTCGTGATAACTCAAAAAGATGGGAAACGTCCGTGATAATATTTGAACCTGAGAAATTGTACCATCGTCAATAACAAACTTCAAACAGAGAATTGTAGTTGTAGTAAACTTTTGAAGATTGCTTATAAAATTGAGCTCATAGGAGGTTTTGGTTGAAACTTGAAACGCATTTTATTAATCCTCTTTGCTACCCAATCTACCCTTCTAAGGGGGGAAGGGTTCAGTTCCAAAAGCTAACACAGAAATATTTTATAGCCGTAAAACGATTACATAGTTACGATAAATTGTTTTGGTTTTGAAAACAGATTTATGATCAAGTCTGCTTTAACGCAAAAACGCCAAATATTCAGCCATACAAATGGATTTTAAAACTCCAAATAAATGCCAGTATGCTCATATTGTGACAATTTCACTGTCAAGCTCAAATAGGCCCCACAAATTCTAAAAAGAGTCAGAACTTAGGACAGTAAGATTCACGACTGACTGCTGAATTAACTAACCCATTATACACTGTACTAAATGAGGTGATATGGGTCAAGTAGCTGGGACTGAGCTGGGTCATACGATATGACGTATGACCTTCACACACCACTACCTGCATTGTATCAAGACATAATGGTATCGGTCATGTTGCCTGTCACGGATGATATTACACAAGCTTACGATACCTGATGCGAGAGTTAATCTCTACTGGCTAGGAAAATGAATAGTGAGATATTTATGTTTTTGGATTTAAGCTTTTAAACCAACCCATATCAAACGCTAAAACGCGCTTCATTCTAAGTAGTAATAAAATTGTGAGGTAACTACTACTTAATTGCTTTGTAATGTAGCCTTTGATCGAACCGCTTCCAGAGCCCTAATATAAAACTTCAAAATAGCTGTTAAATTGTTTAAAAGTTTGCTAACAGTAAGCTTTGTACAGTACTTTGTAAGTAAGCGAAGAACATTTTTTATAATTCATCACTTTGATGTTCACGTTGTTAATAATGGGCCTAAAGGTTTGCACAAAAATAGATTAAGTAAACTTGGTTGAAAGAAACTCGGGTATATGTACGAGTATATATAAGTACCTAAATATGTGTTTCTTTGTTAGCTCGGGTCACTGATAGTGTATTGGCGGACCTTAAGTAAAGAGTAAAACTGTTGTTCACGTTTTTAAACCAGGCATTGATACCCTTTTAATGATTTGCTAAAAGCTAATAGCCATAATGTAACATGTAGTTCTGTTTTATTTAACGAAAAGCCGCTTGAAACTTACAAATTATTATTAACTTAAATTAATAAGTTTGAACTTAACAATGACCTATTCAATACTTATTTAAACTAATTCAAACTTTTCTGCAAAGTTATAACTTTGATAATCGCTTATTTAATAATTTACGTGCAGTCGGTTTATGAGCGGTTTTCATAATCTCTGTTCATCCTTATGAACTTCCTCATTGAATTAAGTTCAGAGGCTATTAAGCACTATATTTCTGGAGTTCATGACATATATTCAAATTCTCTGATAGCATTTAAAGTATTTAATTTTGTTAAAAGTGTGTATGAAGTCAGAGTCTAAGTTTCTGGGAAGCTGAATTGATACCTTTAAATAAATAATAAATAAATAAACATGCCTTTACTCAGCTTATCAGATACATCTGTTTTCAAGCTCTTGTACAATAAATATAGACAACATAATATAGACAACTGAGAACAAAACTATGACTCCAGTTGAAAGTATATACTTTTAGAAATTGGTGGCTTTGAGCATTTGAGGTCCAGGGCAGGTCGTTGTACAATTTTGGACCAATCAAACGTCAACAAACAAGCAAACCCTCCTGCTGGTGCATTCATTTTTATTATTGTCTACGCCAAAGGGCATTTTACTGTGCTGCCTCGCAGCTTAATACCTTTGACAGGGCCATGTCCATTAGGTCATAACATTCAAAACGCTTTTAGGAAAAGCGGAAAAGCGGTCCAATCCCTTGTGCCTGCGCCGGGAATCGAACCTGCGACCTTGCGCTTTGAAAGCCGTGACTCTACCCACTGAGCCACGGACGCAGGCTCATACAGAACAAAGTATTAAATACAGAACGAAGTATAACGTTAATTTAACCTGAATTGTATACTGCATATAGGCTACTAATTTTAGATGGTTGGTGAAAATTGACGTAAATCTAATCCACTCAATGGGTCACAACATTGAGTAGCTTAGTGGGTTATCCATAATTCATTGTGAACACAAATTTTTACTGGAAACTGTGATGATCTTATATCCTTATCATAACCACACATCCTCCATCACAACTCTCGTCCTGTTGTCTTTATCACTTATCAGTCACTCTTCGTGGAGTAAACGTAGCAAACTTTTCAGTTTACAAAATCCGGAAAAGAAACCGTATCAGTTCTTTATCTCTAAACATAACATTGATTTTTTCAAACAATGTGACTGAAATGATAGGCTATGTTTTCTTTCTGGTTGGACGATCCAAGTAATCATAAAACTATTTCATCCGTGCACTGTTAGCCCCATTAAACTGGCCTCGTAAAACTCTTATTTTTCCACACCCCTTCGATCCCTCAGGGCAAACAATCACTGTTAAACCTCACGTATCAAGTTTATTTACACAATTTAGTCCCAACTATTCTTCTGCTGAGTGGGTTTAATAATAAACCAGGCCGATACGCAGCCTCACTTCGGCCTTGAGCCCCTCCTCAGACTTACGTGTTCCTTTACTGCAAGTATTATTACATAATTATCTTGAAGCGATTACACATTTCAAATATCATTGAAATAGGACTACGCACTCGGTTGTTATTGCGAAAAATCACTTTTTTGGCCGCCATTTTGAAATTACTTGATGAGTTTTCATAGTTTTTAGTATTCAAATGTATAACAGTAAAATAAATCATTATTTCACTAAAGTCAGGTGAAATTTACGGGTTTTATATAGTTAAAACCTTTTGTAAAAAAAGGACCCCCAAAACCAGTGGAGGACAAAGGGCTCAAGCACCTTTAGTTCTCGCGTATGTACAAGTATTCCCCACATGACACCAAACTTCAACAACACGTTTACATGTACGACTGTACTAGTACTGAGTCCTGTTAATATGTTGCACCACTGCGTGTGTGTGTTTTGACAAAAAGTTTTGGTGTTGAACGATTAAAATTCATCAAAGACTAGATTTGATTAGGTACCATGTTTTTATCTTTATTCATTGTATATCAATTTTAAAATAAAGTAAATTAAAATATATACAAAGAGAACAAGAGTAAAATATACACATACAAATTATTAAAAGATGTCTATGTGTATTATTAACAAAAAGCTAATAATCAACTCACCAAATGAAATTTACATAAACAAAATCATTAATAGAAAGCTAAAAGTATAAACTTATTGAAAATTTTAGGCCTGAATAGTAAAGATAATGCAAGAATCACAGTACATATCAAATAGGGGAAGAATTTTGAAATTATAAAATAATTTTCGACAGCTGTCAAGACGGGCGGAATGATTCATTATTCTAAATTACATAACACACAATCTATCAGTTATCACAGGTCTGAGTACACTGTTGATATTGTGTCCGTGTGGAGAAAATTCAGTTTAGTCTGGGGCAAACTTAGCCAATTACCCTGTTACAACATCCTTAAATAATTTGACCTTATTTCACAGTTTGTAATTAAAACTCTTTATAATCTTCCTTTATAATCTGCTCTTTTGTTTCTCAGCGTGTTTAGAGTTTAGTCTGCTCTGGTTACAACCGTAATCGACCACAAGATCCAAAGATGAATTAGGGTTCCATCATTCTGTCAAGCAAAGATGTTTAACATAATAGTTGTAACTATTTATCCTCCAAAAGCGTAGAACTCGTATCATCCATAAGCATAAAAAGACTTACACGTATTGCTGTTTTATTGAAATACACTAGTGTAGAATAAGTAATTGTGTTAATGTTTAATATTTTATTGTTACTTAAAAAGTAACATTTTTATATAGGATTTAATGTACATATGTATTTAGCTGGTAGATAGCATGTACTGTAGGAAACCTTGTAGATATTGTGAATAGTAAGGTGTCTGGTATGCTAGCCTTGTTGCCAAGGGCTTAGCTTACCAGTATATAGTTAGAGTAAGGTCATAGGGGGACAGATTGGTTGGAGACAGGTCAGAGAGAGGGTTTGGACAGGTGTTGGGTGTGTTTGGTGTTTGGGGCATCGGCTACATGGCTTTTGAGTGAGCCGAGCTTGATGGTGTTGATAGGGTAAGTTTTGTTAAGTTTAGTTTCTTTGTATTTTAGGTTAAGAGTTAGGTTTTGTTTGTACTTTGTCGGATTTAAAAAATTAATGATAAGCTTGTAATAATAAATAGTATGAGATGATCTTACAGTAGTACCAGTTTAATAATCCGGGTTATGCCTCAAAATGCAAGACAGTGATGCTTTTCCATTGTTTTGCATTACGCCCCCCAAAAATGTAGTATAACGACGCGTTCCCGTTTATACTACACTAGGCATTCAACAAAACTTATTAATGTAAGAAAGTTTGAATAAAATATAACAAATTTGAACGTTGATTTTAAAACAAAATAATGAATTTTATTTATTGTACAACTAATGATGTTATTTAATACTCCGACTGAATTAAGCCCTCAATTTTGAACCCAATCTACTTTTAGACGGTTTTAACTATTACACATATAACCGTAATCTCCATCAACAAGCCTGTGTAGTCTATATGTAGGCTTTGGTTTCTGAGAAGCGAGATTGATACCTTTGATTACTCAGTAATCAGGCTCATTACTCACTATTGATACCTCCCCGAGCAATACGTCATACGTTATGAGGAATGTAGATATTCTCTTTGATTAAAATTGTATGACAAGGAAAAAATTAACATTTACTTGATCAGAAACAATGGATAAAGTGAGAATACTGTAATTACCATTACATATTAACGGAGTAGATTAAGTAGATAGACTACGATATTAGGTGGCTTGGTGGGTTATCTATAATGCATTGTGAGTCACCCAGGGTAACATATTGTTCCTAGAAGCTGAGATGATCCCCTTCCAAGACGTGTGCTTATAGATTGTGATTGAGTAAGTTTACATCTGTTAACCAGTTATTCGACCAAAAGGAGTTATTAAACACATCATGTATAATTGTTTACATACAAACCATCTGGCACTGTTTATAACACCAACAAATACTTTAAAACATATTATTTCATGATTTTGGAAGGATGACTTTGAATTTCATGTCATGAAACTAGTTCGTGACTATTCGTATAACATTTTTGATTTCCTTACAGCAACCATTGTTGTATAGTTTTATTTCTTCAAACTGAATAACCACATAGCGTGCAAACTCAAAGTGTTGCAACATTCTTTGAACCAGACCCCTTACATTGTAAAAACCCTATATTCTCTGACAAACAAATATTATGGCCACTTTTCATGAGTTTCCAAACAAAAATATAGTTCAAAATCGTCACAAAAAGTCACAATTACCATCTAAAGCTTTTGGTACAGACCGCGTGAATAATCTATTTACAGTGCAAACGTTTCGCTCATATTAAAATCACGCATCTCTTATGGATTTACTGAGACTGATAAAGATAAACTTGCGCTTACTATAAAAATAACTTTTGCTGGCTAATTTACGTTAAAAAATCTAGCGATTCTATGTTTGTAGAAATCGGTCCAAAAATGGCAAAGCTATGACGGAAAGTGTGGCGCACTAGTGTAGTACAATAACTGTAACTATAAACTGGGAGCAAAAGTGCGTCTAGACCGTGTACGTGTACGAGTATGTCACCAATTCTTCGTCATTTCTCATTTGCTTGAGCACATATCGCAACAAACTTGGTGTTGTTCTTTGTTTGAAGTTTGTTGTTGACAATTTCTGAGGTTAAAATATGATTACGGACGTTTTACATAGTTTTGAGTCAACAAAAAGTACACGTCGTTATTAGTACGTTGTTACGTAGTATTTAAACCTCAGAAACTTGGTACAGCTAATTGTTTGTTATATTAAAGTATCCAGCAAAAGCTATTCCGGTATATTTTCCGGCGAATGCACAGTTTTGAAGCTTCTAACGTCCAAACGATTGGCCACAATAGTAGATTTATTGGTAAAAATGTTTTCTTAAGTAAATTTGTCTTATTAGTAGCAGATTTATTAACAATTTCAATTTGTACGTGGGCTAGTGAATTAAACTACAAAATAAAATGGTTAAAACCAAATGGTAGCTGTATGGATATTGAAAATGTCAGGGACTTTTATAACGTAAGGTATTTGGTTTTTGGCCTCAAGAACAAAACCCCAAAGTATATATTCGACATGAATATTTAAACTCAGTAAGTGGAATGATGACAAGATTGGTGTAACTAAATAACCGTGGCTTAACAGTGTGTCACAGCCAGCAATGCAATCACCACATTTATATTAACACCATTCATCGCCAATTTTTCTATTTGAAAGATATACAAACAATATAAATTACCTAAGCAAACTATTACCATAAAATATTAAAACTAAGTAAAGTAAAAGTGTCCATCATCACTCAAAAGGCCTTTGACACTATGATATGCTTTACGCAAAACAAAATTTAAAAGTACACTTGAACTAATGCGAGTCTACCTCTAATTTTATACTCAAAGAAGATTGTTGAAAAGAGTTATTCATGAGTACAGGTGGGTTTGGAAAGCTATTAAGAACTAAGAAAGATAATTATTCAATGACAACGAGTTCTGTTGTGGTGAGAGTCGTTTGGAAGGATTTTTTGAAGAATTGAAACTTACGTATGATGAAAATTAGAGTTTCTAACATGTGTACTCGTATACGTGGGAATGTTAGTGTTTTGCCATCGTGAGCTCACAGTTTGCACGCCTGCTAAGTTTAAAAACTATTTCCATTGCCTTTCTTTGGAATTTAACAATCTGAAAAAGTCTTTGTGCCCTATGAACCCATATACAAACTGCATAACCCAGAAAATGTTAAAGAACCTTTATTAACAATAGCCAAACCAAAGACTCGTATACTAAAGCCACGAGAGCAAGGATTATCTCGCAGGTTCAGGATACATGTAGTAACACTCAATGTATCTCCGAGGAGGAAAGTCAGTTTAGTTGGGACAAACTTAGCCAATTACCCTGTTACAATATCCTTAAACAATTTGACCTTATTTCACAGTTTGTAATTAAAACTCTCAAAGCACTGCTCTATAATCTGCTGCTTTGTAAACTGTTCTATAAGATCACGTTCATATACCTATGTAGTGTTGTATAGAACAAGAATCGATCTTTGTTTTCAGTTTTATGGCAAGAGATAATCTGTTTATGAAAGGTAAAAACGTGTTAGTCATTATTCTACGAAAATAGCTACAACTTAGATATCAACACTTTCTGAAAACACAAATTTCTTATGTTATCAACACTCTCAAAACAGTCCAACTTGGAAATAAGCTCACAAATTAACAAATTAGTACCTCAGAAATTGTAGCAAATTAAGTTACTTGATCCAAAAACACTCATGAAACACTCCGAAAAGTGCAAGAAAAACCACTGATTTGTTCCTGTCGTTTCCCATCATGTTTCAACAAGGCTGAAGCTCGGTACAAGTTGATCCCCATTCATGTACGAATAAGTTGAAGAAGATGAGATGAACATGAAGGAAGAAGATTGAGGAAAAGAGGTTTACATGAGTTTGCACTCTTCTTTGTCAAGAGGCTTTGTGAATTCTTCATATCTGAGGTACTTGCAAGATCTTCATTCATGTAAGTTATTTCCGGCACTGCCTTGCGCCAAAGCACGTTCAATGAATAGCATTATATCGATTTGTTTATAAGAAGGGTAAGTATGAAAGGTCCCCTGCAGCAAAACCTGGTAGAGGGGTCTGGAATGGAAAAGGCCAAATAACGCCGACACTTTAGAAGCTATCACTTCGTAGTTCGTACTTTTACTAATCATAAAGCCAAGGAAATTATTTACACGCGTACGAACTGAAATCATTTGTTCATAACTGTACGTATCAAGCCAATTTCTACTTACAACTTCAGATTGACCTTTCTCCACACAGATAATGTTATTATATGTACTCAAACCTGCAAGATAAACGTAATTGTTTTACCATTATACGTTTGGCATTAGTATACAGTGTTAGCATGAATTGAACCGTGTTTTCCCTTAAAATTGAACTGTTTTCCTCAGCTATCTATGCTAGCCTTTAGGTTTTCGTCATGGGGTTCCTCATCTAGCTTACCCAGCCTCGTTTTGGTTGGTCTTGATCTTGGTTGGAGTTAATTTTTATCAATAAACTCTATAAAATAAAGGTAAAACGTGAGATTTAACTGTGATGAACTCCTCATAATTCCACATCATTCCACTTGCAGAGGTAAATTAATAAACCATACATATTCTATCACAGTCTAAATACCGTCGTATGACGAGAATGTCTCAGGAGATGATGCCTTGTAAGGGGATCAACTCAGCTTCGAGGAACATGTTTGGGGGAGGTTGATACACAATGCATTATAGATAACCTACCAAGCCACTTAATGTTGTAGCCCATCGCAAGTAACTTATAGATATAACTCAATCTATACCGGAAATCTATAACAGTACTGTAATAATAGTTATAGTACGAGTATTTTCACTTTGAGCACCACCATCGCTCAACACTATTGACACAGATTATACCATTGATTTTCTTCTCTGTATATAATAAATACTCTGTGAGTTTAAACATTTATGTCTTACGATTATACCATATCGAATTATTAACACTGCAGGTAGCTTACGAGTAGTTTAAATTTATACTTGACGTTTAATTTGCTAGTAAAGTTGATTCTAATATCCAGAAGTAGGGGAAGTACGTACTCGTACGTGTCCCGCTTATGATAGTTGATGTTGTCTGCTACTGCTAATAATATATGTTTCATATCGTCCGACATAAAAACCTTTTAATAAACAACTAATTTTAAATAATACATTATTTTTAAAAATTAAAATATTTTTACTAGGGGTTGACCGAGAAAAAAGACACTTTCGGTCCGAGTGATAAACGATAGCTATTTTAGTTATGATGCAAGTAATAAAGAGAGATTATTGTCAACAAATGTTTTGATATTATAAAGAAACTTAAGTAAAAATTGTTTTGATCTCAGCACTCTGAATAATTACGAGTATAATGTTTTGAAAAAAACAGCTGTTACACTGATTTACTATGTCAGTGTTAAAAATTCAAATGAATTTCTTTCAACCAGCTAATGGGCATTATAATGGTGTTTTTCTCCGTAGGATCTTTGATAGTAACTTTTAAACTTGTTTTGACCCTACAGAGAAAAACACCATAAAACAACACTTTATTTACTTGGCTTATTTATTGATAAATAATAAGTAAGCTTTTTTTACACTTTATTTATTGATACTTCATCTCATCAATACCTGTGTCTTAAGCAGCTGTTTTAGAGCAAAATGTCAAAATTTTGTTTACTAATAAACCCACTCAGCTAAACACTACGGAAAAAGATTTGTATATCAACGTGATACGTGAGATATAACAGTGATTGTTTGCCCAGAGGTATGGAAATGATGTGGATATTTGACAGTTTTATGTGGCCACTTTCATGGTGCTGACATAGCATTGGTGAAACATCATTCTTATGATTACTTTAACCGTCTAATCAGAAAAAATAAATAGCCTTTCATTTTGACCGGAAAGTATAGGTTGCCTACACGAAGAGTAACTAACTGAAAAGGATAATTATTATAGACAAGTCGAAGGGTTGAATTGTCTAAAATAGTAAATGTTGAATAACATTCAGGTTAAATTCACTTTATACTGTTTTTTGTATCAAATGAATGGGGTTTGCTTGTTTGTTATGGTTTGATTGGATTGGAAGGATGAGTTTGATTAATGGACATGGCACAAAGAGCTTATGTGAAGCTGTCAAAGGTATCAATTCAGCTTACCAGGACCTTAGACTCTGGCTTCATACGCACTGAGCATACATGTCTTTTATTTAAAGGTTGTAATTAGTCAACGAGTAATTTGAATTTTAACCCTGACGAAAATGGGTTATTGTCTATTGTACGATTAAATTAAGGTTTGTTACATAGGGCAGTAACATCGTATGAATTAAAACTAGTTTGAACTCTAATAGCCAGTTTTTACATTACCCTGCTCTGTACGTGACTTACCTAAAATCAGAACACAACATTTAGAACATAATATATTCGTATAAAAAGGTTTTCATACGATATAACTTCGTTGTAAATTTAATTCATACGGTTCCAGGATTGTCTAATTTCATTTGTTTCAACTCCACAAAACCCAGAAAACCAACAGATACTTTATTCCATAAATTCCCTTGATTTTCCTTTTAATATTTGCTTTAGTTAGGTGTTCTATGATCTGGTGAACCAGAAAGGATACTCAAATTCGAAAATCAAGTTTCATTGTAATAACTCAGAACATACTGCAAACCCTGTAGAACCCATCTCAAATAGTTGTATTTGATATAGTACTAAAGGTATTTAATCTAAATGTACCTACAATTTAAACTCATAACCTTTAACATACATTTAATGTTGTTTCAAATATTTTATTTCTATTACTCTCAAATTTGATTTTTCTACTGTGTACTTTAGTCGCCTATGTTTGATAATGACAATGTATGATGAAGCGTTTCTCTACATGATTTTAAGTGGTGTCAAATTTCAATATATTTAAGATTTTCTTAGGAAAGACGTCAATTTTCTAGCCATCTGTTGGCCAGCTGATACACTGAAATCATTGGGTCAGACAGGTCTTGTTCGGGTTTCCTGGGTTCGATCTTCAAAGGAAACTCTGGCTTATATCCCGTATAGTTGCTGGAAGGCTTCAGCAAGTACGGCTGCCGAAGACACCCTTCCCTGGCCAAGCTGAGAATCTTCTCAGTATGATCCGATGTCCTATCTTCTTGACCGAAAATGTCCAATGGCTTGTGATGTCTGAAGTATCTCCAGAATGTCATGGTTGGATCTCCCCCTTGTCTACTTTGTTGTCCATCCCAATTTTCTACATCTCCTATAGACATCTCTCCGCACAATTTAGTGTTCAAGACCTCTTTCTTGTCGAACAACTTATGGTCTGGAACTTCCCACACACAATCAGGGATGATCTTCTTGGGTACACTCATGGCTCCTTCCTTATTTGCTAACTCTGAAGTTGTTGAGTAAGTATATTCTATGATTTTATCTCTTATATCTGGATCTGCTATATCATCCAACGATATCTCAGGAGCCTTATACACTCTTGGCCGAGTAGCGCGTGCAGTATCATCGTCCTTAGGTAAAATTGGGAAGGTGAAAGGGTCTTTTGGATCAGTCTGGACTATAGGCTTGTTGCTCAAGAGGTAGTTGAATGATGGCAAACATTCTGATTTTATTTGAGTGAGAGTTTCACTGTTTCTGTAACTCGGATTGTTCCGTTTAATGTTGTCTATTTGAAGGGTTCTATCTTTTGGCCATTTCTTTATGCTCCATGTTGTCCTCTCCGGCCATTTGTACTCTTCGCTGTAAGATGTACTTATCATTTAACTATTTAAACAATTAAAAATATTATTTTGAACTATATGGATTCTTTCTGTTTTGTCAGCTTATGATGGACAATTTGTTACGTTTTGTTTACATTTGTAGACTTAAAAACAAGAGTAATCAAACTTTCAAAATATACATATTTATCATGAAAGTTTATATACGTATATATGTATATAGATAATCTATAGTACATATAAGTATTGACATATATATTATAGTATATATTATACGTACAACTAAGCCGTAGCGTTATGAATGCTTTCCTTCACTGTTTACAATTTCACAAGAAATACAGTATCCACCAAAATAAATATATAAGTATAAAGATTGTTAAGTAATGTTGTAGCAGATATCTGTATACTTTCATGTGTATTTATTAATGAAACTATGTAACTACCACGTCTATAATACAATCTCTGAAATCATAAGAACGGTTTTAATAAAGTATTCTACTTTCAGTACTGTTTATTTTGGCGCACACTGTATATTGCCTATAACAAACAAAACAGTAACTTGATCTTTTACATTCATCAAGAAATAAAGAACTTAAGTTGTAATAAAATACCATATATCTGAGTGAATATTTGAACATTTGATTTAAAAATAAATTACTCAAGTAATAATCACGTTTTACGGATCTCTTTTGAGCAAATTAACGCCACTTGATATTATGCTTTATTAGCTTGAGGATATAATTCCTTCTTCAATTAATAACTGCTTCGGGGTAATGAAGCAGTTGAACGCTGCCAGTTGTTCAATTAAAAGCCCTCATTAACGATTGAGACGCTCATTAAAATGCGGCTTGCTTCATTCTAATTGAGACCCAAGTTGAATCAATTGTGAAAATGACAATGTTCCATGTTTTGTGAAGCACAATCAACAAACAATACAGATTAAAGTGGTTCGACGAAAACCATTCAAAGTGCTTAAGTATATTTTGGCTGATCCATGCCGTTATAGCTTGATCATTAGTGGTTTGTTCATAAACATTGAGTTCTAATGGACGATCTAATTAATTAAAGCTACGGGATTTCTGAACACATTCTCCCTCAAACGTTTGTCTTTTGCTATTCTCAAAATCGACAAATTAAACAGAATAGCTAAAATTATATGAGATTTTAAAAGCTTTGCAGACGTTATAGTCAACTCTAGTTTGTTTACAGTACGAGTAGCAGCTGGTTGAGTTCAAATGCCAGCTGATGGATGAAATGATGAATGCAGGTGATATTGAACAGCTGTTAGTGCTGAAAGGCTGTCTGAGCTCTGAGTGCATTATGCAAAGTGAAATCTCCGTTATATCGCAATCTGTCAAACAATCCAAGTCCAAGCTTTTCTGCTCTAAGAATTCTTTTCAAAGTTGTTCAAAATAGGACACAAATCTGTACCTATCCTGACGAACATTAAACACATGATCATGTCATTAAACCGTCCTCATTTTAGGATTACTGTATAATTTTACTAATTGCAATCAGTCAAAGCTGTCTGCCTTAATACTGTAAAGCTACATTCCACGTGTGTTTTTACATTTATTTATTTTTCTTAGTTTTGCATTTATTTTACCTTTTGGTTTCGAAAGCATAACATTATTTTTTCTCGAAAATTGCACCTATCTTGAATTATTGTGACTGTATACAGTGAAACCAGAGCAAATTATCATCCTTTAGACGCTATTTGGACTTCAAGAGAGCAATGAAATACGACACCAATTTACAACTTATATATTTTGGGGAACTGAATATAAGCTACGAATTTGTAACTGAACTTCAATAGTATAACTTCAAATAAATAAATTCGAACATTGAGAACATTCTATATTGAGTTTACGCGAATTTAAGAAGAGTTTTGTATGCAGTATACAAGTGTATGGTTGCTTACTTGAAGATGAACAACTATAGCCTAGTTATGCATGGCTTTCATCTAATTTCATTCAACTTATAAAATCGGTATTTCTAATGGATTACTAACGCTGCATTATATTTGACAGAGTCGTTTGTTCTTCGCTGTTCGGACATGTTTACAATACAATGTAGCATATATAGGTATCCGTATATACATTGCATTCAGAGCTGTAGGCAGTTGAGAAGTAAGTTGAGTCAACTACTGGTGATAAACCTGAAACTCGCGCGCTCTCTGTTATAAGTTGAACTAACTTCACAAACAACAACCGAGTCCGCTTTGTGTTGTTCAATGTAGAGTTGTTGTTGGAGTTTTAGTTCAGCACAGCAATTTAACTACCTGTGTTTGTGACGTGTTTTTAGTAAACAAATAACAGGGTGCTTTTAAATGATTAGCGGGTTTTCTGTACCTAGCTTATTATTCGCCTCAGTATAAGACAAACATTATTGAGACAAACACATTATACTGGATGGCCACGATAAAGTGCCTTAAACGTATCACATACACGAGTACTATAAGAGCTAGAAAGATGAAACTAAACATTATCATAAAATCGTTCATGGCGGTTTTAGGAAAAGCATATTATTGATATTTTGTCCGGTTAAAAACTAGAGCTATGAACGTGAATCGCCTAAGCTTTTACACGACGCCCTGTAGTCAAATGATAAATTCGATTAAATATATGGCGTTTACGTATTGATTCTAAGACTTTAACAATATTTTCAACTATAGTTATGTCGTGCTGTGTTTTGGAAATATTTCTAACCTCAAAATCGATGTAAATATTGAAATTGCTTTCATCAAGAATAAGTAAAAAATATTCAATAGACAAGTAAAGATTGTTGCATATTATTGTAAAAATAATTTTAATATGAACATTGTTGTGTGTTAAACATGGTTTTGTATCTTTATTCGTTTATGATCTATAATAAACAAACCAATTTTAACCTTGATTTCGTTTGTAAATGAGTAGTTTATACCTAACAGGTTCCTTGGTACCTAAATTTAGAGCAACAAACTCTAATCAAAGCTCATAAAATGAAAATATATAAAAATAAATATATTAATAATTAACAATTGCAATGAATACTCATGGTCTCATTGATCAATAGTAATTGTTTGTTATTACATCGTCAATAGTGACTAGTTAAAACAGTGTGTTGATTTTTTACTGCTATTGATTAATGGTTCACAGTAACGAGAAAGCGTTTCATATGCTTATGGTACTGGGAAAATGCCTCCAAATTGGCAAAAGCAATCATGTAATAACAATTAGGGCAGTTGTTTCAACTGCCTGCTAAACAACTGGTTAATTAGCCACCGGTTAAGTTGTTTATAGTCTCGAATGTTTACATTTTCAAAACACTTAAATGAATTATTGAAGATTATTCATGCAATAAAGGTTCCGGTAACTTTTCCATTATTTATTCAACTTAACACCTATAGATTATGTTAAAATAGTTACGTACAAACTGTAACACTGGAACGCAATCAAAACAGACTAAAGCTATGGTTTCCTAGAAAGCGGTGACCGCTACATTACGGCCGTAATATGACGGTGAGTTTTGTTTTCAATACAATCAGATGAGAGTGGTTTCCTAGAAAACGGTGGACGTAAAGTTAGCGGTGAAAACTAGTTCAGGTTTTTCTCACCAGGTGACACATTTTGTTTTGTAAACAAAAGTCTAGCTTGTCCATTACTACATACGTAAATAAACTTTGACAACTAAAAAAAACAACATGTCAAAAGTTGTTTTTGTCTACATCTGTTTAAATATTGTGTTACGTCCACCGTCACCGTTACGTTCACCGCTACAATAACGGCCGTAATTTAGCGTTGAACTTTTTTCTAGGAAACCATAGCTTAAGTAAATTTAACCTCAAAAGATGTCCAGCTTTCCGACTGGTTGGCTGCAGTTAAATTTTAACCGGCGTTTAATGCTAGATTGAAAAACGGCCCCTCAGCATTCATCAATGGGGAGTATTCATTGCAATTGTCACGAAACAATTTAAACACATTTGAATTACAATACCACAGCTGGAGAAATCAATCGGCTGATACAACGAAGCAGATATAATATTGCAGAGTGCGCAATAACATAAGTTCATAGCCATGACAACTGGTTTTTCTTCCCAACTCCGTTTTATAATAGCTAAAAACAATTGATACAGGTATTCTTATTTGTGATTGTTTGTTTTGGGGGTTTTTCCTAAGAAGAACAGCTTGATTAGAATTTGTTGCTCTTAATTTAGGTACCAAGCAAGTCAAACGACCGTATAAACTACTTAAATACAAGTAAATTAAGGTTATAATTTTTTGTCATAGCTTATAAACTAATAAATATGCAAAATTATGTTTATTACAAGAAATGGTCATATAAATGTTATTTTTACAATGCAACATGCTATATCTTGCTATTTAATGTTTCTTGACTTATTCGTGATACAATTTATGTCAATGTTTACATCGTTTCTAAGGTTAGAAAAAGTTTTCTCTGCCACAAGATCTACAGACACACTAAACAAGGTAATTGTTAGGAAAATCTTGTTAAATTCTTAAAAACAATATGTAAACGCTATATTGTTTATCGAATTGATAATTTGACTGTTTACTTTGACTAGACAAATCAGTGTTTGAAGTTTAATCCTGTAATTACTGGAAATTCAGTATGTAGTCTCATGAATAAAATACACAGTAGAATATAATACAATACACTTCCTGACAGCGCTCCACAACCCATATGTTTAGTTAGGCTAAAGACTTATTTGTGGTACTTAGGATAATGTTAAACAAACCCGTTTTGATTGTAAGAAGATTGACATGAAACGAATTGTTACTGTTATAAAGAGAGAAATACATTATCTATAAACTCTAAGCCCGCTGCTCTTCGTTAGCTTTTCATATTCCGAAATAACAAATGAATGTGCCAACAATTTAAATTAAAACAAAATTTTCAAAATCAACATAACTTAAGTGTGTCAAAATTTAATACAAGTTTTACAAAAAACAAACATATTACAACATTTTAAAATGACAACAAGATACAACATCAAGAAAGAAGAAGACATCAAAATTCAAACGTTCAAAACATTTTTTAGTACACTAACAGCCAACTGATACTATTTAAATTTTCCTGAACTTGTGTAAAGTCTATGCAATATGTGCCATGATAAAATAAATAAATAAATATTCTAACAAATGTCTTGTTATAGGGACACTCTAAGTGCTTTTGTTATAGGGTCTATCTAGAGAAATTGCGGCCCTTAAACCTTCTTGAGACGTCAGACCACTAACAACCTTCCTCAAACCAAACACATTATATTTCTGTCATGAGGAGAACTTAAAAATTCCTAAGGATGTCTGAGAAATAGCTTTTGGAATGATATCGTCTCCTTTTGTCTCAAAATTTGCAAATTTTCTTTAAAGAAGAGAGGGCTACCGAAACAAATAAAAAGCAAATTACGGCCGAGTAATTTCTCAATCAACACTTTAATTAATATGATAGCTCAACACAAAAGTACAATCGAGGAGGAATGGCGTTCAAATAATCAACAAAACATTTACTCACTTTAGCTTTGCTGAATTTTTATGAGCAATTCTTTCACTTGCCAACAATAAACAATTGATATGAAACAAATATCTGTGTTCAATGTATAAGTCTTATGACTCTGTGGATATGTTCGCTGAAATTCATAAACTTAGCGGGATCCTTTTCTCTAATTAAATAACTAGCAGTATGCATTTGTTTAAACAAATAACTTAAGTATATGAAAGCTTTTGGTACAAATAACCCCTTTGGCTTTACGATGAAAAAGCTACTTGAGTTTAAATAACAACCAAAAATTAATAATGCGTTCTATAACAGTGTTAATTAGTTGGTTCTGAGTATAAAGACAAGTCATTATAAGTCTCTGACGTTAGCGCTCCTAGCGGTGGAGCTGATAATCGTAATTATGCAGCAATATCTCAAACCTATCTCACTGAGCGGCAAGCTTACTGACTCCATTATTTTGCATGCGTTCCTTATCCATTTTTATCACTTATCAGTCATAACAATGTTTTCTTAGTTGCAAGTACCGAAGGTTCACGTGCGACGGGGAACCGAGTACGAGATCAGTAATTTCCATTTTTGACGTGCGAGGCGAAGAACATAAAGCGATTTTAAACTTTCAAAACTACTGTAAAAAACGGCGAATAACCGTTAACTTAAATCCAATAGAGTATAGACAGAGTTTTCAAAGCCATTGCCAGCGTGGTCGCCACATTGTGCAGAGTATTCCGCAAGACGGGTGAAGTGTGCAGTGTGCATGAAACTGCATGTATTAACAACTAAAAGATGGACGTCTGTACAGAGTTTCTACTGTCGGTGGTGTGACTGTATTAAAGGTACTCGATGAAAAGCCCATATATTCAAGACCTAAGGATACGTCTTGAATATTTGTTACAATGTTCTTTAATAGCCTACGTGACGTATTTATGTAAAAAGTCGCAACAACGATTCTTTTAATCCACAGAACCATTTTTATAAAGTATATACAACGTATACAGGGTAAGTTTTAAATCCCCCCTTAACTTTTTAAAAAGGAAATATTTATAAAAAAACCTTTGGGTTATGGTTTTATTGAATCCTGAAGTTTCTTTTGACGTTATTTGCGTCACCCACCCTATCCAAAAACCGGAGGGGGAGGGCCCCCATTTAAAAAAATACAAAGCCCCCTTGTGGCACCTCAAAAGTAAGGGAATTTGAATACAAATTCAACGACGCAAAAACATTGTTTTGTTTCAACTCGTTTTTTTTGTAATACCCATTTACAAAATAACGAGAAATCAGGTTTAAAATGCTACATTTCACAAACACAAATTTAGTATGACAAATTTTTCTTCAAAATACCCCATGGGATTATATTATAGGGTTGTAATTTTTCACTGAAAGTATACTCAGAAAACGTGTGTAATGAAAAAAAGTTGTATGTGAAATATTGAGCTGGTTTCATGCAATCTTTAAATGGGTATTACAATAAAAACGAGTCAAGATAAAAAGTGTTTCTTTGCGTCGTTGAATTTGTAATAAAGCATTCCCTAAAGGGTTTAAGAAGATTTTCCTTTTCAAAAGTTAAGGTGGGGGCGTTTAAAACTCACCCTGTAGAAGAAAGTATTTACCATGGGCTACTACTGATCTTATATAGAAAGTACAATTTTTCATTCGAACACATACAACTAATTATAACAGAAAAATACCAATTTGTTGAAGCTATTAATCTGAGTACGTGATTTGTAATGCAGGTGTCACCAGTATGTGAATTGTTAAAACACTAAGTGCACAAGTGTAGCCTACTGCTGGCGAGCTTCTATCTGCGGTGTTCGCCAATGTGATTAATGTGTTCAGTGTTCACCTAATCCTCTCCTCTTCAATATACAGTAATGTAGTGGCTCTCGTACAACGCTGTTGAAGTACTTTCAAATCTGCATTGTTTCTAGTCATATTAAATTGTATTTAAGCTAAAAACAAACAATGATTTGACTGGCTTAATTTGAAAATGTGAAGAAATTTAACATGTCATACAGAATAAGAATACTCTGCGAATTAAAATATGTGTATTGAAATTTGCTTTAATGCTCCAGCATTACCTAGACAACTATACTCCTCTTGAAAGCTTTTACACTATACTGTTAGTATTTGATTCAATTGACAGCGGCATTTTAATGAATGAGCATTAAAACCTAACGAGCAAAAATGAATGTAAGGTTGCATTGGTTTATAGGCTCGTTTTAAGCAGGTATTATTAATCTAGGTTGTCAAGAAAAAGATATCCATAACACTTTTAACTGGATCCGGCCGTATGGTTCTATGAAATAGGACTTCTGATCGGCTGCCACCCTAAAGTTGATGCTTAATTAATGTCAAATTTAATTATAATTTCTTAAGGGTGCAGCAAGGAGACAGATTGCAAGACGGCTCAGTCCAAAGTGCGCGACAAATACAAGTATGTACCGAAACGAGCCTACTTCCATACGTAAGATACAGATAAGCTGAAGACGTTGAACCCGTATTCATCTTTGTACACCTGGAGTTTATGAGATACCAGTTGCGGCTCATTAAGGTGAAACAAACGGCTAATCTCTACACGACTTCAAGAGCACATACGGCACACGAAACAAGAAGACATAGAAAAGTGGCAATAGCAGAACACAGCTACAAGACAAAGCATGGAATTGATTTTGACAAAACCAAAGTTATAGAAATAATTAAGCAGAAGACAACTTTAACAAAGAAGACAGCATAAAATTATCAAAACTTGGCAGCCAGTTCTATGAAGCCAGCCAATCCAGTTCGACAACGAGCAACAGGCTCCGCCCACTGGCCAATCAGGTGACAGGACCCCCACTTATATAAGGAAGACGCCACGGCCGGCCAATATCTCAAGTCAACAAGCTTGAATCTCTCCACAGCGATAAATCTTTATTGTATTTCAACTGTCTATTAGTGTTTATTACTAGGTTGTCAAGAAAAGATACATTCAACATCAGTCAAATGTCAGCAGGAGTGGACGGCCGTGTTGTATGTATACTCCTATATGATCAATGCAAACGTTGAACCCGTATAACTTATCCATTATTAAGGCATAATCGGGTTTGAACTACAAAAGATATTAGTGTAAAGATATAATAGTGTTTCTATGTAAATATTAACTTCTATGTGTTTTTTACTATTCAACATCTGTCAAATATCTTTACATTGATTTCACATGTTCTAAGTTGTTTATTGATTTGTCAACATTCTTTTTTTTCAATTATAGAGTTACAATCTTACTTTCTTTTACATTTTATTATCACATACCACTCTTTAATACACACCAGATATCTTTAAATCTAACTTTATTTTCTAGTAACATTGCCAACCACCTTTTTCATAAGAATGCGTATTCAATAGGTGTACTAAAACAAAAAGACTTAATAATAACTTTCTTCTGTAAATAAGTTTCCTATCTCTCCTCTGTTGAAAACGCTTTTCTTAAAACGAAATATAGAACACATTTTTCCATTTCGTTCATCCTTCTTTTAATTAATAATTTAAAAAATTAATCATCGCGTATTGGTCATATTTATAATTTTAAAACGAAATTAAAATATCAAAGCCACTAAACTACGGAATTGCTTTTTAAATGCGACGTAAAGTTTGTTTATATTACTATCGCTGAGTTATATGGATCCTCCATTTGTTATTATTTACATTATTCCTACGTGAGTTTATTCAATATGGCTGCCCACTTCGACTAACACCGTGTGTGTTCTAGTAAAACCTTTCCAGAATATTGTGTAAGAGAAAACAACAAGAATCCACGTTCAGGAAATCCCGCATCTCTCTATCCTTCTACTTTATATACGAGCCACTGATGTCTTTTCCACACAGTTGTGTTTTCAGATCATAAGTATTCCTTGAATCGTGAACACGTGAGTTCAAAGAACAAACAAAGATTATTCTATGTAAAATAAATTTTGCTGTGAGGACTTCCAGAAGTATAATTTGCACCATAGCTGAAGAGTAAAATAGAAAAGTATATTTACTCTGCCAAATAGAAACAATGTTTCTCAGAGCTTGACAAAATATACTTGTTTGTCATAGCTTTTAATAATGCGAAATTCTAGTTATTACAGGGATCTCTTGGCGCGCTCTCAGTTCTGAAGTGAACAAGACATAAATTATTAAGAATAATCTTAATAATGAAAGAAAAAATATATGTAAATAAGAAATTAACGTACTGCCACTAAAACTTCTAATCAAACTTAACAATTCTTTTAGTATATAATAAAAGTTCTATTCTACAGGGTTATTCAAAAGAATGCAGTACTTTCAAGCAACTCTCTTTCGTTCATTTTTACTTAAATATAAATAAGTTTAATACTAGTAAAAAGCACTTTTCAAAGTTTGTTTTCCTTGGTACACTTCTATAAATGCTCACCATGTCCTCCCTAACTGCTCGGCAAAAACCTAGCCGATAATCGAACTTTTTTTCCGTAGATCCGAAGTTGATATTGATTTGTGGACTTGACTGCAGCTCTGATACGGTTCCGCAGGTTACCTAGATTTTTGTCAGACAGGGTACGTAAACCTTCACCCTTACATAGCCCCACAAAAGAAATTCACGAGGAAATCACAAATCTACGACGAAACTCTCGCTGACCTGAACAAACTGGCTTTTTGGAAATTCAAGATTGTTGGTGATTGTTTCTATGGATCCAATAACTATATGAAATTAAATTGATATATTTTCTTTTTTTCTAAATCAACCACTTCAGGTTGATTTAGGGAAGTTTCAAACCTAACTGTCTTAAAGTTGTCAGTTTTAATCTTCCTGAGTTTTAGGCTACTGTAAACTTGGAAAGACAATCAGTGTGATGAACTTTATGTATGCAGGATTTGCAATATGAGGCTGAGTATTGTACTGAGATGTGTTTGGTGCCCATTCCTATTTTACAACTCACGCTTACTGTTCCATTAGCTCTTTGGCTTTGTCGAGCTCTGCTTCTGAGCCATTTCAATCCATATTATTTACGAGTATACGTCTATGTCCCTACATAACAATAACAAAATAAAAACTGTAAATCGACGACGTTAATAAATAGCTTGTAAAATAGGACACTTTGCGCGAATTGTACTGAATATTACAATTCGTGCTCAGTATTTGAAGATTTAAAATAAAACTTTTGGATAAGTAATTACAGGGCTTCTCCCCTTCATATCTCACATACGAACTTGAGAGGGTTAAGTGAGATTGATGCCGCAAAGATTAAGGTCCAAAATAACTTAATGGAAAGCATAATTTTAAGTATTGAAAAGTTTGATTAGGTATTCAAATAGGTATTCAATCTTCACTTCAATACCAGAGCACTAATGTGTATGTAATTAGTTGGTAAAAATATATGAGCGTATGCCTAGCTTTTCTCGAAAACAGCGACTCAAAACTGCTCCTAAACCATGCTACCGATGGCAGATATAGGAAAACGGGCTATTCCTTCTGTATTTTTACAATTTAAACTAAGGAGTCCGTCTTACATTCTATTTATCCCATTTCCCCAATATGTATTCAAATATTCTGTGTTTTCTATCATGGCAGTTTAATAATGCTTGTTCCGGAGTAAATTTTAAATGAAAATTCTCTGAGTGACATATAGACGCTTGGTCTAGATAATTTATTTTATATAACCAAAAGTTCCTTAAAAGTTCAAATTGAAAAAAAAATGTTTGTCATACAATTAATAGGATAAATAGGTTAAAATCATAAAAAATGTGTACAATTTACACAGTTTTGATGAAAACAGGTCAAAGGTCACAGTAATTTATATAAGTGGAAAATACGATTGCATACCGAACTCACAAACAATTAGTTCACAACTAAGTGCTCCTTTAATGCTAACTTAAGTTGCTAACTAACTCAAATCTAACATAGCAACTCACGGCAAATTTAAATTAATTTGAATTACATCGGCAACAAAGGCAAGAATGTCGGGAGAAGTTAGAAAGCAACAATCAGCACTTCACCTGGAACGTCTTCACTTTAATTAACTTCACATTGTTTCTTGTAATCTGACAACTTCGTTCCAAGTCACGGTTCTTGAAGTCTGGTAGTAAATAAACACTTTGGGTTCTTTTATAAATTGATACTGTTTTAATTTTCTTTAAACATTCTAAATAACTGTTAAAAGTTTGCAATTGGTAGTATATTTTTTTAAGTTTTATTTCAAATTGTCCTATGTTTTAGGCCGAATTGACAACGTGAGTCGTCCAAAAGCTGCGAGCTCAAAGGCAGAAGAGTCACCAACGAGAGTATCATGAGCGTAGGGAATAGCTCAAAGGCAGAAGAGTCACCAACGAGAGTATCATGAGCGTAGGAATAGCTCAAAGGCAGAAGAGTCACCAACGAGAGTATCATGAGCGTAGGGAATAGCTCAAAGGCAGAAGAGTCACCAACGAGAGTATCATGAGCGTAGGGAATAGCTCAAAGGCAGAAGAGTCACCAACGAGAGTATCATGAGCGTAAGGAATAGCTCAAAGGCAGAAGAGTCACCAACGAGAGTATCATGAGCGTAGGGAATAGCTCAAAGGCAGAAGAGTCACCAACGAGAGTATCATGAGCGTAGGGAATAGCTCAAAGGCAGAAGATTCACCAACGAGAGTATCATGAGCGTAGGGAATAGCTCAAAGCCCCATAGACCGATGAAGGCCGTAGCGTCAACTATTTAGTTGTATTCTCTACAACTGCCCAAATTTACAATAGTATGTTACTATCACTATAGTTTTATCATTTTTAGATTAAAAATATACTATATTTTAAAGTTAGGTAGATTAACTTTGATATTAGTCTATTATATAATTATGTACCTTGATTTGTAATAGAAGACTTAGAATAGGTGTATCATGTCGAATAGTTCATGTAGTTTTGTTACTTATGACTACGTAAGTATGTTTTGACACATTCAACAATATTCCACTAACTACTTGGTCCCCCTAAATTCCCTTAGAAAGGATAAGTCCATCACACTAAACGCTATTTGCCGATTAGAAACTATTCCAAAATAGTTTAAAAAAAGACCAAGGTTGTAGTTTTGCCCACTTCAATCGTTTTAGGGAATATCGGTTATCGAATAGATGGAACAAACTCTAAAGGTTTATCCTAACCTAAACTAACTGTGCCATTTCGAGTTCAATAACTTGGGCTAACTCCGCCCCTTGAGCATTAAACTGGAAACTCTCGATTCAATAAAATTACGTTCAGGTTTTGAAAACACAGTGACAAAACTTGCCAATTGTTGAGCATACTGTTTTTCCTTGTTTATACTGTGTTTCCATTATCTAGTACATAACCAAATTAAAACAGTGGAAATCACCAGTATGTTGGTACACATGTTGGAGGTACCACGAGGTACCACATGTTGGAGGTTAAAAAGGCCTTATTTTAGAAAATTAAATAATAATTATGCTTACATACTTTACAAAGAAGCCGTTCATTCTCTCCGGTACAATGAGAAGTTTTATTGCAACCGAAAGTGTAAAAGCCACTTCAAAGCCGACTGGTTGTAACTCAAAAGTACTTACGACTGAAGTTTTGTATAAGATGAAAGAACGGACTGGTAGTGATTTCAGAGCTTTCCAAGAACCCCTTGTGAACAGGACTTTGAATTGCAAAATGATGCTGACATAGATATCACAGAATAAATTGGCATTCGCTACTCAAATTTATTTTGCTTAAAAGTTGAATTTTTTTGAAAATTTGTCAAAACAAATTTTCATTTGAAAACTACATACTTGTATATAGATTTGCCTATAACGAATTTTCAATTAATTCCAACGTAGAGTCATCAGATCAAAATCTAGCAAACCGCATGGATGGCTGATAAAGTGGCTTAAGCGTAACAGCGTGCAAACGTCTGTTAAAAGTAAACCCTAATCTACTTTACCTCTCATGTATTATTATTATCTCACAATATTGCCTCGACTGGGAAATGTATTTTAACTATTCCAACAACCTTGACTCCCAACTTGTGCAAAAGTTCAATCTCGGTTGGAGAGGAGTTTATGATGGACACAAGAGGTGTCAAGTTCACACTGCAGTGAAATCAATCTTGTACAAGAGTGCCTCTTCTCCTTTCAATGAGAGAACAGATCAATTGCTAGCAAACAGATCACCTCTAGCAAACATTTGCTTCAGGCATTGAGAGTCCGAATCATATCAGCTGATATTACGTAACCTTGAAAATTGTGGTTGATCCATGGGAAAAGAAAAGTTTTGTCCGTCTCTTGAAGGGAAAAAGTTTGTAAAATTGTCCATTTCTATCACAAGTTTAATAGAGTGCTTGTGTGTACATTTTAAGATATTTCAATAACGACCCATTATAATAAGTAATACTGATTTATGAGTAAAACAGGGGTACGCTATTTTGAGTCGCTATAATGAGCGCTCATTGCAAACGTCAGGAGCTTTATTACCACGGGCGTTCTTTACACTCACGGCCTCACTTCGGCCTTCTTCCTCAGATTTATGCGCTCCTTCACAACTTTTTGATGTAGTTATCAAACCAGTATTTTCTATTCATTTATATTGAGATACCTTTTAAATATACATTGTATACCTTACTTTCGCCATTCCAAAGGTTGTGTTCCAAGAAAGACCTCCTTGTTCTTAGTTTTATGCAACAAAAACTGTTGGATTATAATCTGGGTTATAGCAAACAGCTGTAGTGGATGAATGATAAAACCACTTGGCTCTATACTCGTACATCTTAACCGTCTAAAACCGTCATTTGCTTGTGAATGCCACATTTCAACAGAACCTCACGAGATTTTCAAGTTATGAAGAAATAATTGAAAATAATCCGCTAAACACGAAGTACCAAATCATCTTACTTAGGTTAAACATTACATTTTTAAACATAGCCGACACGTAGCCACAAGTATGACTGTGAATCTTAGCGAATTTCCAATAAAACAGAACAGTTTTTATTTATCCATTTTAAACTAGCGGACCCGACAGACTTCATCCTGTCAAAAAGATTTGTACTGTGGCAGTTTTTTGTTCCATACATATGTTTTATGTCTGTAAAATAGGGATATCAGCTGGCAACGAATAGCAATAAAGCTCAAATTGACTAAGTTTTAGTTAGAAAACGTTTGTATGGGAAAAGAAAAGGGCTGTTTTAAGGGGTTTTCCGGCAATTATTCGAATTTTTCTCGCCGTAAAAACCATCCTTGAACTCCAACGAACATTTTTAAAAAATTTGGCCAAATTGGTCCAGGCGTTGTTGAGTTATGCGCTTACCAACACATTTTGCGATTCATTTTTATATAATAGATTACACAAAATTCTTTTATGCACTATTAGTAATTTTTACAAATTAATTATTAAGATTTGCCTTATTTATTTACTCTATGTTTTTGTATGGTAAACAAACAACAGCTGTTAATAGTTGTATTTGTTTTGACATAAGACAGTTGTTTACATTATGTACCCTAGGCAACCTGGGCTACTAAATTTATTTAACTAGTTTAGAAATTAGTTAAATCTAATTCCTGTCCAGTGCTCTGAATATCAAAGGGGAGAAATTCCGACTAAATAATTCAAATGAAATAAATTGATTTTCTGTAAGCTCTACAGAAATCAGATTTGTTTTGATCGATTGAAAAAACTAAAACTCTACTATACAAGGTGAGCTTTGTATTCATTTATGGTCAAACAATAATTTTATAGGGAAACAAAATTGCCACCATTTTAAAACGGCTGATCCGATCTAGCTGGTTAGCAAACTTAATCTAGAAATTTACAAAAGGAACATTTGTACCAAATTTCATGACGATCAGGACCAAAATGTGACTTGTAGAGTGGTCACACATACGGTGTTTTGCCATATGACTCAGGAGGTGGTGCAAAACATTGCAATTCACACCTTTCTACGACGTTTCTTTACCGGGAGAAATGAATAGCTCTATTTCTTATGGAAATTCGCTAATAAACCAAATACGTTTGAGGTTTTTTAACAAACGTTTTGGCTGTAAACTACCCGTTTAATACACATTTATCTACTGTGAGTCCAGTAGTATTTCATCAAGTATGAAACGTAAACCAGTATTTTCACTGAAACACATTCCAAGAATGCATTACATATCCACAGCATGTTATGTTTGTAAACTACGCGTTTAATACACATTTATCTACTGGAGTCCATAGTATTTCATCAAGGAAACGTAACTATTGAAACACATTCCAAGAATGCATTACATATCCACAGCATGTTATGTTTGTAAAGAGGAGTATGCGGCAACTTTGCATGTACATTCTCTATATCCCAAACATACTCGTGAAACAGTCTCTTCATATTCCTCCTTGTTCTTTATATCTTTAGCTCCGATATGACATACATACATCCTTTATCGAGTTTAGTTAAAATGCGATTTATTTCAGTCGGACTTCAATCTTATACAGCCTTCTTACAGTAAATTAGGTTGTTTTTACTTAACTCATTCTTTTTCTAAATTGATGAACTAAAATGTTCAACTATGTAATACTCGAATTCTCCATAAGCGTATATCCTCATTGCTGCACCAAACAAACCGTAAACGTGTCAGCTTTATCTGCCTCGTGGAAACAAAATGGGCCGTATTGTCTGCTGAAATAAATACAAATGTATACATATGAGTATTGTAGCTAACCAATGTATATAATTGTAGCTATATTGTAGCTACGTTTGCATCATGACCCAACCACTTTAAATTTAGGCTAACGGCAATATATAATTGACAAATTAATTTTAATTTAGGTTTTTTAATTACGAGAAACGTATTTTATGCCTACAAATATTTAAATCTAGATAAGAGGGTCCTAAGGTTATACTGTACTCTGAGTTTGAAATATTATTGAAACAAACGCAGAGCGTCTCCAAAAATGAATACACAATATTACCGACGTATTTATTTTAATTAAATATAACATTTGGATTAATGATTTACATGGTTTTTTGTTGCTAAAATGTATAGGCTACATGGTCAAAATAAAGATCAATAACATTCATACTTTTACATATCGGTCTGGTAGTGGTACAGATTAGCAAACTGATCGTAAAGAGTCAAAGTGATGTCATTGAAAGAACTGGTAACCAAAAGTCAACTGAACTTCCAGCTTGGTTTTTCATACGTAGTTAAATAAATGGTAACAATTCAGTTATATTGTTGAAAAACATATGTTGTAAAATGGTGTTCTTCCAAAGATATAGCTTTTATTTGCAATTCAATAGCTAAATTTAAGTGTGTATACATTTTGTTTAGGCACTCTGTATATTCAACTCTCTTATTTAATATAATGTACCAGTTTGGTTATTTAGGCTAAAACATACTGCTATCAAAATCACAAAGAACCAGATATGTTTAGTTCGGAAATATGACCTCAATACGAGAAAAGCCAGAAGTTTCTAGAGAAGAAGGTAGCAAAGCACTTCTCCTGAGTTTCTCGCTTTATTGTAAGTTAATTAAGTTCACAAACAGAACAGAACCCAGCCCTGCTTTGTGTTGTTTATACCGGCGTGTTTGTATTCAACAAGCCAAGTCGCACTTTGTTTACTTCTTGTAGGCTGAAACTCGATGTAAGAGGAGTAATTGTTAGTGGCTCAAATACTAGTTGTTAGGTTAGGTTATTCTGCAATTGACTTTCTCACAAAATATGTTGATGCTGAAGGAGGGCATTTCGATGAGTATTACTTACGATGGAAAGACATAAAGGAACACTGGGTCCAAATGATTCACACAAGTCTTTGACGGTCTTTCATTATTTACACTTTTATGGTTTAAGCCACGCCAGTTTTAAATACTGTGTTCAAAATCGACACTGTCTTTTAAAAGTGTCAAAATAAAGGTTGTCTTGTTTAACTAGGTGAAGTTAGGAATCAACTTCCACTTTACCTAGCTTTAACGCAGTCACCCAACAAATCGTTTCGTTAGTGGTACTTGTGGGGCTCGAACCCACGTGATAAGCTCAGAGTGATACCAACCCGCTACGAGCCTACACAGCTTTCATACAATGTAAAGTAGTCATATAAAAAGTCATTTTAACTTAAATTCCACTGAAATATAGTCTTGAAACGTGTTTGCTAAATAAAAAGCTGAATTGTGTACATTATATTCTAAAATATATACCCTATTTTCTTGTATAAAAAAGGTAGAAGGTATAACGTTAGAAGGTAGTAGCTGTAGAATACATTTGTACTTATTACAAACCTTGATTTAGAGTCCATTATCTCGTGTTCCATTATAGCAATGCTCTTGAATATAATGTAGCCCTGATTTATTCTGTTTAGGAAAGAGTTCACAGAGAAAGCGTGGTGAATGCCAGTGGAAATTGCTGGTCATTAGCATATGCTTCTCCCAGGCTATTTATATTTCAAGGTCTGGGTGGAGTGGTTTCTTTACAGTACATAAACAAACTCGGCTCACCTTCATTTCATATAAACATTCTTTATTTTGTATTTATTAACCTTTTGGAAGGGGCCTAAGATTTACTACCCTTACTCATACGTTTTGTGTTTGTTGGGATTACAATTAGATTTGGTCAAAAATGGTTGGTGGTGTAGGGAAAGATTTGTGTATAACAATTTTCAACTTGGGACCTTAGGGGTAGGTTTGGAGTCTATATTAAAAGCTAATATTAGTAATTACCAAACAGTAAATATTTTTGCAGTTGGCTATACGAATGATCGTTATATTATAATTACTTCGTTGATATTCAACACACATACGAAAAACAATTATAAATTAATATAAATTAACTTACATAGTTTTACAGTAATTATATTATGTAATTACTACCATAATTATATTATACTAACATAATTATTACCATACTTAATTTGTATAGACTAGTAGTAAAACACAAATAATATCAAAGTCAAAACCAGGATGGTTTTACGTTCCGAAGCGATAACTCCTTTAAACTAACTAGATCGTCAATTACAAAATAAAATGTAACATAATATTACAAAATATTTCATGATGATAAGAAAACAACAAACATGTGATAAAATTTATGATTTTAATTCATGAAATGTATGAACCTTTTTATATCTCAAGTTGAGAGTTTTTACTGACTAGATCTTATGTCCACAAACCCAATTAAAAAGTCCGTCATTTTCAAAATGCTATTATTTTGAAGTTTGGAGGAAGGAATTCTTAACTGCGAGGCTTTGAAAATTGTTAGCATAATTCAGTTCATTTCGAAATTATGAAGACATAATAAACTTTGTCTGCACTTGGTCTTAGTCTTCCGGTTTTAACCGCGTCACAGTTGAAATAATAATTACTGCGACGTTTCGAGCTGTGGAGAGTTGCAGTTTGTTGACTGGCTGAGACTGGTTGGCCGGCTGTGGCGTCTTCCTTATATACCCCAGTGGTCACCTGATTGGCCGAAGTGGGCGGAGCCTGTTGCTCGTTGTCGAACTGGATTGGCTGGTTTCAATAGGACTTCTAAGAACTGGCTGCCAAGTTTTTGATAACTATGTTGCTTCTTTGTTAAAGTTGCTCATGCTTAATTATTTCATGGTTTCTTAATTTTCCTTGGATAGTGTGAAATTTTCGCCAAGACTTTGGTTTTGTCAAATCAATTCCATGCTTTGTCTTGTAGCTGTGTTCTGCTATTGCCGACTTTTCTATATCTTCTTGTTTCGTGTGCCGTATGTGCTCTTGAAGTCGTAGAGATGGTTTCACCAATATAGACTGAGCCGCAACTGCAAGGTATCTCATAAACCCAGGTGTACAAAGATGAATGTTGTCTTTCACGGTCAAACAGTTCCGTCTCTTTGATTTTGTTGGCCGGTTTGAATATGGTTTGGATGTTATGTTTCTTCAGAATTTCCCAACCTTATTCAAAGTAACCAGTATGGAATGTAGGCTGTTTCGGTGAACATTATCTTGTATCGCGCACTTTGGATGGCGGCTGAGCTCGTTCTGCAATCTGTCGGTGTAATGCCTGTTGATTTGATGTCTTGTATAACCATTTTCTGCAGGGTTTTCTGTAATATTTTCTTTTCTGAATCCAACTGTCCTTATCTGATATGTGGATGGCTCTGTTTATTAGTGTGTTCAAACCCCGTTCTTCTGTGCTGGATGATGGTGTGATTGAGCGTTCAAGTATCTGTTTGTGTGTGTAGGTTTATACACTGAATGGCCCAGAGTTCCATCTTCTTTCTGTAGTAAGATTCATCCAGAAATGGCAACCGCCCGTCAGTTTCTACTTCAACAGTAAACTTGATGTTCGGGTGAATGTCGTTCAGATGTTGAAGGAATTTTCTAAGCATTTTCTTCCATGAGACCACACAGCCCATACATCGTCTACGTATCGTAACCATACTTTTTGGTTTCTTCGTTGCCGTTTCCAGTGCTAAACCTTGAAATGCTCCATGTACAAATTTGTACATGGGCGCGAAAGTGAACCCATGGGCGCTCCATCTATCTGTTCATAATACTTTCCGTCGAAGAAGAAATATGTTGACTGAAGACATAACTCTGCCAAGCTCAAGCAATTCTGGTGACGTCATGTTCTTTGATGAGCTCCACTGTTTCGGGACTGGCCTTTGGTGAAGAGTGATTTCACGTCGAAGACGTCATAAGGAAGACTACGTTATGGGAAGACGCCACAGCCACAATCCAGTCTCAGCCAGTCAACAAGCTACTGAGGATGACTCTCCACAGCGAGGTCGAAACGTCTAGCAGTAATTGTATTTCAACTGTGACGCGGTAAAACCGGAAGCCTTAGATCTTAGTGATGACACCGGCCGCGAAAGCCTAAGAGTAAGATTATCAACCCTACGGGGAGGATATATAAGAAGACCAATACGCTTGATGAAAGTGAAAATAGGACGCAATTTGGCCCGACTAGCATTTTGAGATGCAGAGACAGCGGTGTTCTTCCTAATTGTGTGAAGCTTAATCATGTCAACACAAGAAAAAATCAACAGAATACTACAAAAGCAGAAGAAAACATCCTACGCAGCCAGATTTCAGAAGCTCGCCACGATATTCACATCGCCAGTTCACGAGCCACAGAGTTACTAGCGGAGTTCCAGAACACATTTGCTGAGGAGGATTGGAAACTGATTGAGAGCTTAGCCCAGAAGAGGGTGACAAAGTTAAGAAACTAGCAACAGAAAGCAGATCAAGAAATTCCGGAAATTAAGAGATCAGTAGGCCTAGCCTAAATTCCAGCAACGAGGAGAAGAAGAATGTCATTGTCAACCTGACCAAAAGGACATCGATGAGCCTACTAGAACTCTACTAGAAAAGGCCTGAACTTCGCCATTGCACCTAAGAATATTCCGACAGAAGATATCATCTGCTCCGTTGAGCTGCGGTCAGGACCTAGATCCAGTGGAAGCTGAGGAAGTAAGACAGGATGTGGCTACCGTTTTGCGAAAATCTAGGCCTCCTAAATCTAACCTAACGAAAGAAGAAAGGAATGCTCTACGTTCTGCAACGATATTGGTTCTACCAGCAGACAAGGAAACGCAACAGTGATCATGGACACCACTGTTTACAAAGAAAAGATTCACCAGCTGTTAGAAGATGGACCCTACAAGAAAGTCAGAAATCCCAAAACGTATTACCACTACTATAAATAAACAGATTAGATCAACTACGGCCATCGAGGAAAATAAAAAAAGTTTTAATTAACTCGGACCCGAAACCACCTCTACTCTATGGTTTGCCCAAAATCCACAAACAAGATATACCTATGAGACCGATCGTCAGCTCTATTGGTTCACCCACGTAAACGTAGCTAAATATGTCGCAGAAACTTTATCACATTGTGTAGGCAAGACAGCTTCTATGTTAAGGACTCAAGACACTTTATTGAAATTATAAAACATCAAGTGTGAAGATGATGATATTCTAGTGAGTTTCGACGTGGAATCACTCTTCACCAAAGTGCCAGTCCCCGAAACAGTGGAGCTCATCAAGAACATGACGTCACCAGAATTAGCGAGCTTGGCAGAGTTATGTCTTCAGTCAACGTATTTCTTCTTCGACGGAAAGTATTACGAACAGATAGATGGAGCGCCCATGGGTTCACCGCTTTCGCCCGTAGCTGCAAATTTGTACATGGAGCATTTCGAAGGTTTAGCACTGGAAACGGCAACGAAGAAACCAAAAGTATGGTTACGATACGTAGACGATGTATGGGCTGTGTGGTCTCATGGAAGAAAATGCTTAGAAGAATTCCTTCAACATCTGAACGACATTCACCCGAACATCAAGTTTACTGTTGAAGTGGAAACTGACGGTTGCCATTTCTGGATGTTCTTACTACAAGAAAAAAGAAGATGGAACCCCATTCAGTGAAAAGCCTACACACACAAACAGATACTTGAACGCTCAATCACACCATCATCCAGCACAGAAGAACGGGGTTTGAACACACATAAACAGAGCCATCCACATATCAGATAAGGACAGTTGGAATTCAGAAAAGAAAATATTACAGAAAACACTGCAAGAAAATGGTTATACAAGACATCAAATCAACAAGGCATTACACCGACAGATTGCAAGAACGAGCTCAGCCGCCATCCAAAGTGCGACAAATACAAGATAATGTTCCACCGAAACGAGCCTACATTCCATACGAAAGGGGACTACAGATAAGGTTGGGAGAATTCTGAAGAAACATAACATCCAAACCATATTCAAGCCAACAAAATCAGGAACTGTTTACGACCCGTGAAAGACAACATTCATTTTGTACACCTGAGTTTATGAGATACCTTGCAGTTGCGGCTCAGTCTATATTGGTGAAACGAAACGGCTAATCTCTACACGATCAAGAGCACATACGGCACACGAAACAAGAAGACATAGAAAAGTCGGCAATAGCAGAACACAGCTACAAGACAAAGCATGGAATTGATTTTGACAAAACCAAAGTCTTGGCAAAATTTCACACTATTATCCAAGGAAAATTAGAGAAACCATAGAAATATTAAGCATGAAGACAACTTTAACAAAGAAGACAGCATAAAATTATCAAAAACTTGGCAGCCAGTTCTTCAGAAGTCCTATTGAAGCCAGCCAATCCAGTTCGACAACGAGCAACAGGCTCCGCACTTCGGCCAATCAGACAGGACCCCCCACTGGGGTATATAAGGAAGACGCCACGGCCGGCCAATCCAGTCTCAGCCAGTCAACAAGCTACTGAGGATGACTCTCCACAGCGAGGTCGAAACGTCTAGCAGTAATTGTCAACTGTGACGCGGTGTAAACCGGAAGCCTTAGATCTTAGTGATGACACCGGCCGCGAAAGCCTAAGAGTTAAGATAATAAACTTTGTCTGCACTTGGTCTTAGTCTTCCGAACTAGTATAAACAATAGTTTAATTTTAAATTGATTATACTTCACCTAATAGCATTAGACTCTTCAGATCAATTGACCATATATACGATATTAAAAGTTTTACTTAAATATACAAAACTTCTATCCAATTTATTTGAACTAAAAAGATATTTAATAATTGGTATAAGTAATTCATTCCAAAGTTTAAATACACTAAAATCTTTTTAACTTTGTTAGTTTCAAAATGAATTATTGCTGTATTTTTAAACTAAATTCTATGGTTGGTGTTAATTTTGTGCTGTACAAGATAACTCTCTTCTCTTTGGAATTAGAACTTGCTTTTGTGTTGCTTTATTCTATTATCGATAATACGGCTAGTTTGTCCAATATAAACTTGATTGCAAGATGTCTACACAAGGAGTTTTATAATTAAGTGTTTTAAGTGTGTCCCTCACTCTTGTTTTGGCCAACATATTTATTGAGAATTTGGAAAATAAAGCTTTGAATAAATGCCCCATAAAACCAAACTTATATGTCGTTAATTGCTTTTTAGTATGTGATTCAAATAATACACGTTTGGAAGATTTTCTAGAGAAATTTAAATCAACACATCCAAATCCGTAGAATCCACAGCACAGACGAGGTTATGTAGAACGCAGCGATAAATATTATTTGTAGACGACTTTTAAATAACTTCAGCGTTGGGGCATTTTAATTAAATCCAGCAGTCAGTATATGTTGACACTACTCGTATTACATAATTTATTTACATCCAGTCAATTTTGCAAGGAGTACGTTGAACTATTAGTATAGTTAATGTTGAGCATTTATTTTAGTTTACACATTTTTCATCAAAACTAGTGACATTGTACTACCCAGAAACTTTGATTAACTTTATTTCTAATGATGTGTAAAATTTGATTTATCTATTTGCTTCGTTAAAATATCATGCAGGGGATTCCTTACTCAAGTTAACGTGGTTTAGAAAATGATGGTTTAATGAGCTTATTAATACTGAAATGTGCACTTGACTTAACCAAGCCTAATTTTGAGCGTAAACCAAAGCCAAGTTATGTAAGTTTGCAAAATTACTAATCCTAAACGAGGTATTATTATTCAAAGCACACTCATTTAACGAGGTTTGCACGATTCTTGAGCTGATAGTTTATTCAAGTAAAGCCCTGAGGAATACCAATGAGATGACGGCAGGCGACTTTTCATTTATTAACACGTTTCCTGCTAATAAATACAATACTAAACTACATCGTAAGCCCCATGGGTGATTTGCGATTCTATTTCGTATTACCACGCTAGGATTTTAATTGTAATTCTTAATTGTACACCGTATTTCTAAAAATGAAACGTAATAACTTTTAAATTAGTTCAACAATGGTTTAGTGTAACACTTAATGATCCAAATGTAATTTAAACTATCAATTTTAGTAGCTAACTTTATATGACTGTGAAGGATGGGTTGTTATTACGTAGACAATAAATAATCTACGTATTGATATTTGTTTTCACCAATACCATGGGTTCTGCTGTCGTAAAAGTTTCGGTACACAACTGAATAATAATAATATTCCATATTTGTTAAACTTAAAAATTGACCATGAGCAAGAAGTACTACTATCACCACAAGAGATGCCATGTATTATTAAGTAAACGTATAAGTTGGTATAACGCTGACAGTTCTAATAACTGACAATCCAAGGTTTGTTCTCGCAGATCTAACGTCATTTATCATGCTTTTATGTACATACTACAAATAATTACAAGTCAACTTCACAACGTAATGTAGTTACCTCATTATCTCTTACACAAAGCAAAGACCACGTGGCCTCGTAATATCCTGTAAACATCCCATCTTGTAATCTTGTGAACATCGTTTCTCGTCTCTATATTCTTACAACCAAGCCTTAGAGATAGCAGCTATGGTAGTTTTATAAAAACCCTGTTGTTAAATAATAATATTTGTATGATCAAATGAGTTTCTGTGAGCATATTCTACGACGGTCCTTCGTTGATGTGTCAATTATGTACCTTAAGCAACTAACATGTAAAATGTATCACTATAACTACAGGTTTGATTAGAAGGGTCATTAGTGTAGTTCTTTAAATTGCCTTTTATCTCATTGCCGAGTAGATCCTTGGATCCAGTTATTTCGTTCAAGCAATTTAGTTAATCAAGGTTAAATTCCACAAAACCTCGTTGCATCTCCAGTCTGCTACGTTATCTCACAAACAGCCAAACATACTCGTAATTTAATTAAAAACTGTCAGAGACGTTCCAGGTTTTTAGTAAGTTATGTCTAAAGTTCCGTATACTAACCAAGATAACCCATTTCAATTAGAAAAACGGACGTTTTGTCATTCTGCTCCGAAAACAGCTGCTTTAGATACTTGCATTGACAGTGTTAAAGTGTCACTTTTTAACCCAGGTAAATAAAGGATTATTGATCTTTCGTAGCATGTACATCAGCTGGTCCAATGGTTTTGTTGAAACTGAATGATTTGTTCGATTATTGTTTATAGTCGATACAACAACTTAACTGTGAATATGAATCTAAATCGCAGGTAATTTAAATTTAGATTGAGTGCGATGTGTCGATTTAATATCGAATCGTAACACTGGCAATGGCAAATCAAATGAACAGCTGTTTATACAAAACAATGAAAATAAAAACTGTAGCGTTTGACACCATAATTCTCTAAAATATTTTACAACATGTTTTTAAATTAACTAATTGACAATTTTAACCACTCCTTCTAATTGCATCATGACAAAAAGTATCATTCATCACTCGTCCCTAAAATGTCTTTTTGATCCTCGCTCATTTAACGTCCGAGGCGTAGCCGAGTAAACTTGAGCTCGTATCAAAAAGTGTCACTTTAGGACCTAGTGATGAAATACTACTACTACTATTTCCGGCCTCTTCAGGAAGAAAACTACTCCTTACGTTTCGGGAATATCCACCCGTTCTCAAGGGCCTAACCTAAACTTACGCTAAGAGGACAAGACAAAACAGTAGTAGTGGCAAATTGTTGACGTGTTTAGCTGGTCTACCACAGAGTGCCGTCCTGGTGAGATCAAACTTTTCTTCTTTTTTTCTATTTTTAGGCTTTCTTTGTACAAACATTTCCTCCTGTCAATATTAATTTGTCTAACAATGTAGCTGTTAATATCTCATTTTGTTATGTCCTCTCAGCTAAGTATTATCTATAACGTAACGTAAGTCTAGGTTAGGCCCTTGAGAACGGGTAGAGTTTCCCAACTGCCCGAAACGTAGGGAGTAGTTTTCTTCCTGAACTGGCCGGAAAAGTCCGTTTTTCTAATTAAATTGATCTCCGCTACTAGTATAAATTTTAAATATAGCAAGATAGCCATTTATTAATTTATTTGCGAAATAACTTATAAATGGAGCGCGCCCACGACTCTAATTGATGGGTCATGGGTTTACTGAGGTTATTCTCTGTAAGCTCCTCTAAGCCTTCAATTTCCAATGAATGATTGAAACAGAACACACGCCATCCATTCTGTGTTGTCAATATTTCTCTCATAAAACTTACGTACTGTACTAGTAAGGCCTATCGCCGGTTAGTTTAGACTTCTCTTCATAGTGATTTCTGTTTTCTAATTCAAAGTTTTAAAACATTAGGGAACTTTTTACTAAGGGAAATTATTTGTTTTACCAGATGTTGTACTATCGTAGTTCTTAATAAGTTAGATCCTTTACAAAATAATTCGTTAAAATAAGAAAGCTATACTTAATTAGAAAACCGGACTTTTCTGGCCACTTTAGGAAGAAAACTACTTTACGTTTGCATCAGCAGTAGGGAAACTCCACCCGATCTGAAGGGCCTAGCCTAAACTGACGCTACACTATAGATAATACTTATTGAGGTTAGATACATTTATACTGCATTGTTAGACAAATATTGACAGGAGGAAAATATTTACACAAAGAAAGCCTAAAGTTAGAAACAAAGAAGAAAGGGGTTTCCGCCTTTTACTACTACCCTGCTACTACTTATCCAGTAGTAGTGGTGAGGTTTATTTATTTGTTTACTCTTTATTCATTTTAAATTGTATATAAAATAAGGAAATATGCATAAAACCGAAGACCACTGGGAGTACTATCTGTAACATAACGTAAGCTCAGGTTAGGCCCTTGAGAACGGGTGAAGTTCTCCAACTGCCCGAAACTTAGGGAGTAGTTTTCTTCTTGAAGTGGCCGGAAAATACCGGTTTTCTAATTAAATTGATATCATGCATTTTTTAATCGAGCATAGCTATACTCATAATAGATTTAAATGCATACAATCTATTGCTTTAAACAACAGAACAGTTTAATACGAAAAAAAACATTTTAAAATATTGTGGCTTAATTGAAATATACAGCTGTCATTAAATAGATAAAAAATAACAAAATAAAGAAAACTACGAGCAAAACTATAGCCACTGAAATACTGGATATATTGTAAGTGTCCGTTATGAATTAAGTGTACTAGAAATTTACTCCCAGGAATTTATCTTAAATAATTTATTAGCTTTACCGAGAAGAAAGAAAAGGTAAGTCACACTAAACTATACAAATAGTTACAAGTGTAACGGATATTATATATAATTACTGTGACTTTATTCTTTTTTTTATAATTGCAGTGATCAACCAACCGTGAATCGTTTATAATAATTTCATGTGATTCTAATTTAGTCCCTCATGACATTACCAACATCATCAAAGCTAAGCTACATCACAGACCTTTTGCAACAAAGGATTTTATATAAAAGATAATTACTGTTTTCAGTTAGTTTCAAAGTGTCCCGTTTCTACGCAATTGATTTACGTAAATATTAACAATATTCGTTCTTTTACCTCTAACCGTAGTTCAAAGAAATGTTGCACAAACAACGGGTTTCCTCTACGTTGTTGTATGCTTTAATGTGAGTGAATCTCTTGTTGTCAAAGGTATTCCTGGAATTCCTAGGGCGTCTGTCTGTATCAAAACAATAACTTATAATCACTATCCGATAAGGTCAACATTACAGGTCAGTAGCGTTGTAGATAAAATATCACCCCAATTTTCTCCTTGTATGTACATTTAAATCAAATAGAATCGTCTAAACATATTTAATTATCGAGCAATTACTCAAAAAACAAAAGAAATTCGTTGATTTTTTTCGGCAATATTTATTAGATGTGTTATAAATTGAAAACTGGCAGTCAATGTTTAAATGCCAATTCAACAGACTTTTATATTTTGTTGTGTTTGCATTAATCGTTTTGTAAGAGTAAGAATTACCAGGAAAACCTTTTTACACCCAGTTCTCGGAAAATAAAGCTTATTTAACATCAAAGGTTATTTCCTTATAGCTTAAGGTTCGCATTTTATAAGGAAACAATCTTAAATTTCATTTTCAAGAACAAAATGTTGGATTAATTATTAATAAAATTATTTTAAGAAAGAAAACATTAATGTAACTTTGATAACTTAGTAAGAAAACTTTAATAACATGGTTTGTTATTATTAACAACAATACAACAAATTAGACAGCATATGAATTCTCTTAAAATATCAAAGATAAATAATTTTAAGTAGAACTATGTTGTTATATGTTTACAAAGAAAGTGTCGCTAAAAGTGTATGGCAGTTAAAATATTGTAATAAGCTTCTTTAACAGATTTCTTTATAGTGGATGGAAGAGAACATTGAATAATGCAGAACTTAGTTTCTACTGTGTCGTACTTGTATCTGAACCATTAGTCTTGTCTAGTTAAAACAAGAACTTGAATGCATCTCAATTATGTTTGTATCGGCGAACACTACAGTCCATTTCATATCAACTGACGGGTGGGGAAATTCAGCTGTATCCCCTCCACGGTGACCTCCACTTTCCCTCCTTTTTATATGCCTTTGTATCCTTTTCTCCTCGTCTCAATAAAACAGTCAAAACTTTGTTTAACTTTTTTACTACCGATTTAACCAACGTAGTTAGAAAAATATTGCTATACCTTATTACATACGCAGATGATATTATTTCTTGTTCTTTAGGTCAACGTAATGTTTACTCGTTGACCGTTGGTTCCAGGGAAAATTTTAAGTGGCCATTTGTGTAGAAGGTTTAATTTTCTGCCTTTTGTGATCGGTGAAAAATGTCAGGTGACTTAATTTTGTCAGTATTAAAAATAGCCGAAAACTACACCAACCATCTTACATTTGATGGCTACCATCTTGAAATAAAAACGTATTATAAAACCTTGTTGTTTTCTAACCTAGGTATCATCATTGATGATGTTGAGTTTATCACTTTCCACTTAAGAGGAAACAAAATCTGTCTGGGTGTCGTAGCGTTCGACTAGTAGAAGCTGAAATCTGTCTTTATATATACCCAGTAAATGTGCTCGTTGTCGATAGTTTCGATACAATAAAGTTGTCAACACAATAGTGCATTTGGTTTTGTCAAAATCAATTCCATGAGCTAGCAGGTTCAGTCTTGAAGTCGAGTAGAATTACAGAGACTTGTGTATATTGTCGCGCCAGCAAGGGTGTTCTACACCCCACTAAACGAGTTCGACATTACAATACTCATTTTCTGCAAGTTAGGGTATATAAGGAAGACAATCCACCAATGTAATTTCAAAACCGGAAGTAAGCCTTTATGACTTAAACATTGTCGTCTAACGAGAAACAAAATTTGTTGCAATGAACGACACCAATTTGTCTTAGCTTCGACTAAATCTGGGTGGATACAACAACAATAGTGCATTCGACTAGGGCAGTCGAGTTGAAACAGAGACTGTAATTTCGCTCAGCCAACTAAACCTAACCAAGCAAACCTATTGTATTTATTGACTAAACAGTGTCAAAGGGTGGAGTTTACCAACATTACAAACTCATGTACGTGTAGTGACTAGCTGCCCACGGCCCCACTTTGACCCAAGCATTTCATACTTTCACACAGGAATTGTGGACGACTATAACAATACTTCAACACTACCTAACTTGTTTAGGTGAAATTTTTGTAATTTGTAGATCATCGTAACTAGTGTTTGAATTTCATGCACAGTAGGGATCCATTTCTACATGTTTAATACTGCGATATTGTTAATATTCATTCAATAGAAAGTTATTGTATGTTATGTAATGAAGAGTAACGATAAAGTTGTTTCCTTTTCAAACATCAACTTTTAGTTCATAATAAAGTTTGTTTTCAAAACAAAGTCCGGGAAACTTTTAGAACAAGTTTAATTAATTCAACTTTGCGTCTCCAAGTAAAACTTTCCAATTTTATAACAATAAAAACGAGTATTTCTAAGGCATTTTTACAAACTGCAACCGTACAACAAACTGTTTCTATTGAAATCCCAAAAACAGGCAATTACAGATAAAACTCCTTCTAGGGGCATAACAAACCACATATAAGTACAGTTACCGTGTACGTGAAGGCGGAATTGTACTGCCTGTAAACCCATACAAACGTGTCCGTGGCTTGTATGCACCGTCATAACTAAGAGGGCTACCATGTTGTTTAAGTATACAGGGCTAGGCCTCCACATACATTGAAATATTCGATAAGAATATTGTGAAATGTAATTATTTGTATAATAGTTACATTCTCTACGTTGAAGATCTCGTGACGGCTTCATTAGTAAGTATCAATATACGTTGATAAAAACCTTCTTAACTAAAATTGATTTAAGAGCTTGGTTATTTAAAAGTTTAACTTTTTATCGTGGTCTGATGCCTTTAGACATAAGTGTCATAGCAAAATATTGTATGATGAATCTTCTATTAAGCAAATCTACCTTTTAATGGCAACAGTTTTCTACAAAACGGTTTAACTCAAACTTGGTGTTCCTTATTTGTTCTTTGATCAGCGAATTTCCATAGGCTATTCATTTCACTGTTCATTTCTACCGTGAAAGAGAACGACAGTGTCGTAGAACAGTGCTGTTTTCTGTTTTTAGCTTCCTAACACCTCTCAAGTCAAATGACAAAACTTTATATGTACTGTATATAGTTAGGTAATTTAATAAAAAACAACTGACAAGACATCATTTAACCAGGGTGTTATTTTTCGTAATCTCAATGATCTTTCCAAACACTATAACATACACACACACACCCACACATATAAGGGAAAACGTAAAACATTGTATAAATATGTATGATGAAGTGCAATAAAACATTTTGAACAATTTTAGTATTTCATATTTGCTTTAAATTTTAACATGTGTGATAACACTATTGGATGCATTGTTCTTATAAAATATTCACGAAATTTCGTAACTAATCTCATTTTTTAAACATCTAGGTTATCTAGGATCGTTAACCAGCAAATGTCGGTCCTCCAGAAGTGGATTTGGGGATTTGGGAGGATGTGTTCCTATTTCTTACATAAATGGGGGTTTTGCTATGAAAGCTCTATTTATAATCCAATCTGGACAACAATTTCTTTGGTACAAAACAATTGTTTTCTGCCGCAATCCTGGTTTGTTTGAACAGATTCTATTGGTTTGTGACAAACTAACATATGTTTAGGTTGTTATTAATGTATCTAGTTTCATCAAAATTGTATCATAAATGTGGTTTTTATATTACGAACCCTATTTTTATGGCGTTTTAAGAGAACACCCTCTGCCAAACGGGCACTTCCTGTTTAAATTATTCTCCCGATACAGGAAACTTACATTCACGGCAGTGCTTGTGTCTACGTGTAGACTATGTTTCTAAATCAACCTTTATAATTGTGTTTAATGAGTGGTTTGTGAACTGAAACTTGAACATGTGGATGTAGTTTAGTCAACCACAGTTTGTTCGCGTACAAAATAGTGAAAGTGAAGTGTAGCGACTAATTGAAGTGCAATTTTAGTGTATCTACCACCGGTACAGGAGAAGGTGGTTTGAAATTTCCTAACAAACAAATTGTAATAGTTTTGTAACTTTGTGTGGAAAAATATGTTTCATTTCATGTTGAGTAGGCTGAAGAGCACTCACTGCTCAGCTGACTCGAGGAGACGCACGACTGACCAGGTTGATGTGGGTAATGAAGAGCACTCACTGCTCAGCTGACTCGAGGAGACGCACGACTGACCAGGTTGATGTGGGTAATGAAGAGCACTCACTGCTCAGCTGACTCGAGGAGACGCACGACTGACCAGGTTGATGTGGGTAATGAAGAGCACTCACTGCTCAGCTGACTCGAGGAGACGCACGACTGACCAGGTTGATGTGGGTAATGAAGAGCACTCACTGCTCAGCTGACTCGAGGAGACGCACGACTGACCAGGTTGATGTGGGTAATGAAGAGCACTCACTGCTCAGCTGACTCGAGGAGACGCACGACTGACCAGGTTGATGTGGGTAATGAAGAGCACTCACTGCTCAGCTGACTCGAGGAGACGCACGACTGACCAGGTTGATGTGGGTAATGAAGAGCACTCACTGCTCAGCTGACTCGAGGAGACGCACGACCGACCAGGTTGATGTGGGTAATGAAGAGCACTCACTGCTCAGCTGACTCGAGGAGACGCACGACTGACCAGGTTGATGTGGGTAATGAAGAGCACTCACTGCTCAGCTGACTCGAGGAGACGCACGACTGACCAGGTTGATGTGGGTAATGAAGAGCACTCACTGCTCAGCTGACTCGAGGAGACGCACGACTGACCAGGTTGATGTGGGTAATGAAGAGCACTCACTGCTCAGCTGACTCGAGGAGACGCACGACTGACCAGGTTGATGTGGGTAATGAAGAGCACTCACTGCTCAGCTGACTCGAGGAGACGCATGACTGACCAGGTTGATGTGGGTAATGAAGAGCACTCACTGCTCAGCTGACTCGAGGAGACGCATGACTGACCAGGTTGATGTGGGTAATGAAGAGCACTCACTGCTCAGCTGACTCGAGGAGACGCACGACTGACCAGGTTGATGTGGGTAATGAAGAGCACTCACTGCTCAGCTGACTCGAGGAGACGCACGACTTTGATGTGGGTAATGAAGAGCACTCACTGCTCAGCTGACTCGAGGAGACGCATGACTGACCAGGTTGATGTGGGTAATGAAGAGCACTCACTGCTCAGCTGACTCGAGGAGACGCACGACTGACCAGGTTGATGTGGGTAATGAAGAGCACTCACTGCTCAGCTGACTCGAGGAGACGCATGACTGACACTCACTGCACTCAGCTAACAGCTGACTCGAGGAGACGCATGACTGACCAGGTTGATGTGGGTAATGAAGAGCACTCACTGCTCAGCTGACTCGAGGAGACGCACGACTGACCAGGTTGATGTGGGTAATGAAGATGGATTGATCCTTGGTTCCACGCTGGAGCTGTTTATTCCACCAACAGCTCAGTTCTGTAGGTACCTTTCTTGAAAACAGTAACAGTGAAATAATTATGACAATGGTGAGCTTCTGCTTGGATCCAACATTAGACTTGGTTGCATGAACTCTGTTAACTGTTAATATCTAATGAAATGTAATTCAAAATAATTATACAGTTGATTTGTATAAAATACGAAATGTGTTAAAGGTTAATATGTTATTTTGTATTGTACTTCTCTTAATAATACTACACAGCTTATCTTTCCAAACAGATGTTTAATGCTAAAATGAATGTAAACATTGCTGTTGACATCAAGATTCAATCCTGTATCCATCATGTTTGTTCAGTTTAAATCTTTAAGGTAATAAATGAAAATGTTGTAACAAATCTATCAATATCTTCTATCTACAGTATCTTCTATCAATCTACCCATCAAACAATAAGAAATATAAGAAGAAGAGTATCCGGCGTTGACTTATTACGTGGGGTATACGGGGGGCTTCGATGGGAATCTTTTAGACACATATAATTAAGAAACAACAAAATATTGAGTTACGAATAACATTGTAAAAGATATTATAGATACGAATATAAACTGTTATAACTGCTCCTTATATTTGCTCAAAATGCGTAACTGGAGACGTTTTTATTTTAGGTAACATAATAATTGTATGAATATCTACCGTGTATATTTCTAATATTCATGAGTAGGCCTATTTCTTTAACATTCTACCGGAATATATATAAAACAAGTAATAAGCTCGAAATTTGTTAAGATAGGGATGATGCATTGTCTTAACAATTAAGTCGGTTTCAGTAAAAGGTTATTTAAAGCTAAAAATGATATTAAATACATAGCAGGGATACATAGCTTGAAAGTAACATTATACACGTTCTAGTCTTTTGAACGATTTATATGATACGTTTGATACAACATGTATTAATGTAGCACTATCCGGACCTCAGTGATACGCCGAGAGGCATGTAAGCAGATATAAGTTATGAAACCTGACAATAAAATAGGAGACCCGAGAAGGGCAACCGTCATCGTCAATATCGATAAGTCTAGAGTTTTATGATACACTTTAGCATCGTATCAGCTGTACCAAAACCATAAACTTCTTTCCTTATAACCATTTTATCTGGTTGAATTGGTCTGATTAAATTGGAACCAGAGACATATTTGTGTTGAACTTTATTTTAAAGCCAATCAGCTTGCCTTTTTCTGCCGGCTGTAATTTTTTAGGTTCGAGTTTGACGAGGTGAATTTCGCGAGTTGATCGTTGGGACGAACGTCAACATAAATTGATGAAAATGAACCTACTAACTTCTCCTTAGTTCAACGCTAGAGAAAATTCTGGAAGCTTTGCTACTGTAGATGTTTTAAACAAATGAGTTAAAACTGCTAAACTGGATTGTTTTGATATTTAATAAAGTTTTATCAAGTGTGAATGAATATATTTTTATTTGCTTAGTATACATATCCCGCTTAATAATTTCTAATAGTTATTATAAATCTTAATGTGTATAAACGCTAAAAAGTACTAATAGTTATTATAATGAATGTTGGATGTTTACTATCTTCTCAAGCTTTTACAACAGGCTTTAAGAAGTTAAGCGCTTGAATCATTACAGGATATTTTAAAGAATTTTTGAACAAATATTTATGCATTGAACTTTTATACACCAATAGAGAATGACATTATTTCCATTCTTGGTTCAGAACAGAAAAAATATTCATAAATTCAAAAAGCATGCTTCTACAACTCGACTCTCTAATAATTTCCTTGACAATATTGATTTCCTTGACGAGGTCAGCTGAGTGATTAGTAATCAGAGAGAGAAGTTAGTGAAAAAGTTGGCATTGGATGACAGCAATTTGTGCGTCCAAGCCTGTGCTTAGCCTTAATGATGTGCGTTAGACAGCTCTGAGCTACTCTGATCATTCCGCACCGGACGTAGTTTATTAGACACCGGACATACTCTTCACTCGATATAGCCATCCTAATTAGGTGATGGACCATTTGTTGGGGATTATGTAGCTTTTAGGTGCACAGTTGCACTATTGAAGCATGGATGGTGAAAAAAATCTGATCTAGTTGATCTCAAACCCCAAAAAGGTTCCGCTATCTTTCAAGGAGTGATAAAACGTTTAAATTAGAAAAAGGAATGAACTATTTCGTCACAGCAAATCAGTGCCATGTAAAACAAGTGGGTTTTAGAGAGCGACACGTCGGTAAGTAAAGTGCCACACTTCGGGAAATTATATGGATCAAAATAAAGAAAAACTCTGGAACGATGTTAAACGATGAAGCGTTTCTCGAGTCAGAGATATGCCGTTTTTCACTAACTATCTTTATATGTAATACCAGATTGTTTTGAAAATTTATTTGATTTTGTATCCTTAAAAGAGTCCTTAGGGGAAAATCACAACTATGGTTAGTTTTCTCGTTTTGAAATGGCAATGAAATTTATTTCATAAACTGGTAAAACATTACATCATACCAATGTTGTACCTAGTGTTGTATACTTATCACTTTGCATATAAACTAGTAAAATACGGCTTGTAAAACTATCTTGGAAACAAGTACTGGTAATTTCCCTTTTGTAACAACTAAAGTCAAACGTTATTTTGATAATTAAATCAATACAATAATTGTAATGTGTATTGTGTATTGCACTCAGATTTAAGGAATTGATTTTGATGATCTTTATTAATGATGATTGAAAAGGGGTTGAGAAAACGGTGTCTCTGTGCAGAGGTGATAGCTAAAACTATAGCCAATCAGTACAAAGCATGTGATAGCACAACAACAGAACCGCTGTGAAAAGAACGGAAACTGCTGCAGCTGGGACCGGTAATGACATAGGGCAAACCCTACCGAACAAACTATATTTACTTCAAAACACGTCCCTTTAACAAGAAATACCAGTATTTCATTCCGTAATATTCAAGTGATTATAAGTCGCTTTTAGCCGTGTGCAATTGTGTGTCCTGTATGGCGGGTCATTGTCTCAAGAGCCGTACCGAAATATTTGATCAACAAAAACGAGCTGACAGTTTTCTAGGCTTCAAGGGTTTTAGTTGAACCTAAGTAGCAACCATTGACTAAGGTAATAGATGAGTTACAGGTGGCGAATAGTGGAAGTTGAGGAAATCGCAAAGTTCATAGATTTCGTTTGAGAACTCATGGCCAGCCTCAAATCTGCTTTTGAACATGTATACAAACACTAAATACGGTAAAGTTAAGAGTTTCTTCAATTTAAGTACCTTGAAGAAAGTGTCCAAGAGGTAAGGCTTAAAAATGTGTAAACGAAATATTGTGTCAACAGCCTTTAGATTGATTCAGAACGTTTATATTTATGACAAGACATGGATCTCTAAGTATGCACGACGCAGTAATCTAACCAAAATGTCTTAATGCATCCAGCAGAAACCTTAGTTCTAGAAAGACGGCTCTAGATCAAATAAAAAAGAGAGAAAGAAAATTGTTTGGAAAACATCAGGCCTAATCAACACAGAACCACAAACATACTGACTTCGTAGAAATAAGGGAATAGAGGAATATTCTTTAATGGGAAATGGAAATAAGCTTTTATATGTATAGGGGCCTAATGATACTTAAGAAACAGGATAAAAACAAAAATTGGTATAACACTATATAATAGAAAAACAACTCTTTATTGATTTTACAAAAAGAAACTTAATCAAGAGAGGCGTTGGAAAGGAACTTATTTACAACACTATTTTCGTGTAGCAATAAGGCGATTTTAAAAAGTTTACTGAACTCGAAGTAAAACAAAAGTAGAAACAGTTCAACAAATCACGGCAGTTATGGTAGTCTAATAGACGGCAAGATATCACTCAAACGGACATTTATAAAAGACATACGTTTGGACAGATATTGTTTGATTGGAAAGTTTGGCAGTGAGATTTAAATAAAAGGGGAGGGGTACTGTGCCTTGGGCGCAACGAAAGAAAATAATGAAGAGTCAAGGCACTAAGGAAAGTCAACTTTTCAAGAAGGCGTCTACGTACCGTGGCCGTGGTCTGACTGGGCCAGAGAAGCATTTTTCTGTGTTCGTTGGACTGGGCCTATACGAGTGAATAATAACAAAACTAGTTGAACAATCAGTTGAGATTGAGCTCAATCACCCCAAACTTCCTCGCAACAGTTTGCAGTTGACTTGAGCAAAGCTACTTAGGACGCTTATTGGTCAAAGATCATACGCAGCTAGTACTCGCCGGATATGCTTCCGGCAACTCGCCACAACTATTTCATCCTCGTCTTTGATCGAGGAAAGGCTTTGTCAGAACCTTTAATAGTGGATATTACAGAACCCGCTGGACCGATTTCGTCTTACGCGCGAGGGCGAAGCTATAACATATCGGAGAAGCGCCACCTCTCGGCTACTAACAGTAAAGCGAATTCAGGGCCCTGTTTTATATACGGTACTATGTTGGTACCGTACTTCTAAAATTTAAAAGTCAACAACTTAAACTTAAAACCCAATTTGTAATAGTATTAAATGGATGTTTTGTAAAAAAATAACAGGTTTCATTTCTCAGTTATACATTTGTTGTCAGACGTCCTACAGGTAGCTTTGATGCCTTGACTAGAGAGGTTAGATTTCATATTAAATTTAACAATTCAGCATATTATTTCCATAGTTACTACATAATTTCACAAATTATTAACGATAACATTAAAAATGCAACGTAGAATTTCTATGGCAACTCAAGGCAGAATGTATCCGTATATACATAAGGTAGCACTCCTCGACCGGCTGCGAGCTAATCTCCACCAATAATACCCGATTAGGTCCCTTGGTTGCTGGAGGTTGGGCCGTGGTCACCCGTCTTGCTTCACGCTCGGGTCTGCGTTCACTCTAAGTATGGAAAAGTGAAAATCGAGTCACTCTCTTTTCCCTCTTTCATATTTTGAGTGTTGATAACACCCTATTAGGTGCCTTGGTCGGTGGAAACGGGCAACAAGCAGGTCGGGTTTGCACAGAGGATTGCTACCGGGCTTCGCGCCCCCGCCTCGGGAGATGTGGGTTTTCAGCACGGTTTTTACACATCTATAAAATAAACTAAAAACCTAATTTTTAACTCCGCTAAGCCGGTGGCAAGCCCGGGCTCGGCAACGAGGAGGAGGAGTCGGAGGAGTATCAACCTTGATAAAAAACCGGAGGTCATCTGGCCCGGATGACAGTTTCTCTGTAAGGGCCCCTGCCAGGGTGACGGCAAAGTTCTCGACGGTGGAGCAGGTGGACCAATCATCTCCGGGGAGCTGCGACACTTGAACTTGCGGTGAGGAGTGGTGACCAGAGATCTGCAACGAATGATGTGACACGGGAGACTTGTCTCAGTGACTAGAGATGAAAGAAGACTTGACAGAGAGGAAGGTGAATATATATTGAAGATAAATAGAATCAGTGAGGTGAGGGACAGTGAGATTGTGTATGTATCAAAACTTACCTAATGAATTAATAAAATAAGTTCAGCGGAAATCAAGTTGTATTTACTCAATTTAATGTTTACAAAAATGTTAACAAAATATTTAGGGCCTACAAAATTACAAAAATACATAACAAAACTAACATGTGATTAAACAAAGGTTAATGTTCACCACCCTACCCCCACACACAGGGAGTAAAAGTAACCGCGAAAAACACGAAATTAGCAATGATTAAAATCATTGACCATACAATTGACCGTGGACTTTGCTTGCATATTTTTTCACTGTAATTAAGATAATGTGTCGTTTCCCTACCTCCTTAAATAACCAAAATAGTTCATAAAAGTCATGCTGAGTTAACTGTGAATATGGAATAAGTGGGGAATCATGTACGAGTGAGTGTGAATGTTTAGTTTTAAGTTATTTGTTTCGCTACACAATATATAAGTCACAGCTCAGTGGTACAATGCATGCTTCGCACCAAATCAGCTCGGGTTCGCAGTGATAACTTTTCACGATGGCCATTCCCCGTGGTTCGGAAGTCACGTTAAACCTTAAGGTGAGTTTAACTTAATCACTGATCATAAATCACATACGAGTATGCAAACCATGTCGGTGGTTTCAATATCTGGCTACATTGCTAGAGTCCTAGTTACTCTCGCCGTCCTCAGCATTACATTGAAATATTTTGTTAAGGGTTACGTCAGAAAACCCCTGAATTCGTCCGTCCAAGAAAACACGACACCGTGCACGTAACAGTTGGCTAAACAGCTAAAGCGACCTAACTGTCAAACCAACCGATTGTAAGGGTTTACTGCGGCCCGATTCAAAATCATTTTTACATTAATAAACTTGATATATTTGGTAAACAACCAACACCCTCTTCCTATTATTCACGGAGTTCCACAAGGAAGCATTCTCTTTTTGTTCCTTGTTTACATAAATGACCTTGCTGAATTCTTTCTCTACAAAAGCATTATGCCGATGACACCACACTTCTTTAACTGGCGAAAACGACAAACAAATCTTGGAATCCTTTGGTTCACTTCAAACAAGCTTCTTTTAAATCTATCAAAACTAATGTACTTGATTTTTTTAGTAGTAGACGACAGAATCAACTTGGCGCACACGGTAGACGATTCTTTAAGTTTAAACTTGTAGATAGTGTCAAGTTCTTAGGTTTAGTTGTAGATAGTAATTTGAACTGGAAAGCACATGTGAGTCAATTAGTTCCCAAACTCAACTCAGATGCAATAAAACAACTAAGTTCTTTTCGGAATTGGAAACATTAAAATTAGTATACAATTCTTATTTTCAATCCCATCTGAATTATGGTATTGTCTTTTGGGAAACTCATCTGACTGCTAAAAGTTTTCAACATAAAAGCGAGCCTTAAGAATAATGAAACATTCGGCTAACCTGTAGACACTTTTTTTTCAAATTTACCTTTGTTTTCCTTGTAATTTACGAAATCATTAGACTATTTAAGAAAACCAAGATAAGTACCTTCAAAATAATTATGTTCACAACTACGAAACTAGAAATAGCCATGCTTTTAGAGTGCCCAAACATAGACTTACAGTTTATGAAAAAGGGGTTCATTACTCCGGCCTCAAATACTACAACATGCTGCCGGCTGAGTTGAAAGAAGTACCTTCGTACTCCCGATTTAGTCATAAGTTAAAGTTATTTTTACTGTCTTCAGTTGTTTACAATTATACAGATTTTAACAAACTATGTGCAAGCTATAAAAGATTCTAAATTTTTGCCATGTTAATCTTAACTAACCTAGTTAACAATTCACAATGTTTTAAAATTATTTAATTTATATCTAAGTTTATATTTTTTTTATCTTAATTTGTATTTTGGGCTTTCATATTTAATTTGTATTCTGTGCTTTCATATTTAACGTGCTTATGTATATATTGTATATAACAAACTGTAATTAGTTTTGACGAAGCCTTGTTGGATGTACTATCTGTTTTTGGCCAATAAAGATATTTATTTATTTATTTAACACGTGTATATAGAGCCCTCATAAGTTGTTCAATAATTTCATAAATAAACTTTGAAATTGTCCACAGGTTTTGGGGCTTTTCAACATAGTTTTGTACACCTAAAACGCATAACTTTGAAAAAAGCTCTATAGGCGTGTCAGAAAACATTTCTAGTTTCGAATGATCATTTCCTTAATAATAAAGCCTCCACCCTCCTGTAAATAATAATATAATGAAAGACTAAGAATATTCCACAAGACTGGTAAACTTGTGTGTGTCATTTATGCCTTTTTTATTTATATTTGTTATGTAACTTTGCTGTTGTATTTGTTCTTAAATATTTTTGTTTTTGCTATGCAATTGTATTATTGTCAATGCAAATATTGTTTCCAAATATATTATGTTTATCAATATAACAATTATATTTTGAAAGGTAGAAACGAGCCGCCGTAAACCCATTGCATTGAAGCGTCCATGTTCAGCTGAGCGAACCCTAAACTCGTAGAATTTCCAATGTTACCTTTTTCCGTTGTAATAAATCTTCTCACTTTTCAATTTCCGAATATGTTGATGAGGAAGATTTGTTACATTAGTGCGTATTCTTGTTATCTATGAGAACAAACACATCGATTGCTTTTGTTGTAAAGTAAGTAAGAAAAAATCTACCACAAACAATGGGAACTTTGAAATTTCACTATGAACTATTGATGAACTATAGATTTCACTATGAACTATTGATAGTGGTCAGTTTGAATTTTGATTGAGAGACAAAATAAAAGTTATATTATATCCAATGTCAAATTCAAAAATGTATTACTGAACATTATTCACTATGAACGATATACCACATCGAATAGTTGAAATGTTAATTACAATAATATAGCTGCTATTACAATTAATTTAATGGGGTGATTTCAGTTCATTTAATCTACAAACGCGCTGGCACCATTTCAAACAAATCAAGCTGATTGCATTATAGTAATTGATCAACTATACTCATTAACTAATGAGTACCGGCTGAGTATATCATAATGAGAATAGTTCTAAACATCACTTATAGTTTGTTGTAGCCTAATGGCTAGAAATCGTGAAAACGCGAGTTGGCCGTGGGTTTTAACACAATTTTATTTCAATTTTGTTTTCTTTTATAGAAATAGTGTTGATATATTGTAGCACATAACATTAAACTTATTGTATTGTTTGTAACATTGCTTAATGACGCAAAATATATTTGCTTGAAACGTGTATTCTGAACTTCAGCAAGTAACTCAAAATAATATTCATGCCGTTAGCATGGTAAGGCCTAGGCACAGGACCTTTCATGAGCACCGATCCTGACTTCAAGAACACGTTTTGAGAATCATTTTGTTGAAAACTTTATGTACATACGTATAGATGTCTATGTGGGTGAGGTCTTTGAATGTCGCATCTTTGTACGATTTTCGTAAAATGTTGTGAAAGTATTTCTTTTATAAATAAAAGTTCGTAAGTAAAGTTCATCAGCCAGCAAAACTGGAATACCGGAAACCCCTTTAGAAGAAGTTTTCACTTAAAAGCCGTTTAAATGGTGAGAGTTAAGAAGCTTCAAATTGCAAATGAAATTCGCTTCACTCGTGTCAGCGACGCTTCAGTGCTTAGCTACGAGTTAGCTTGGTTCTAGATGGAACCTCTTAACAGGCTTTTGCCTTCAGAGGCCCTATTTTATTTTCTTGAAAAGAGAACTGTTAAAACAAATATTTTTAATTCTCAGTATAATGTTTAGATTGCTTACATTTTTAGTTCACAATGTTAGCTTATAATTATATTCTAATTTGTTTTTAAAGTTATTTATAACAAAAATGCATTGTAATCATTTTTGTACCTATTTTAAGAAAATTAACAACATTTACATGTATTACGGAACGCCAAGCACGGCGAAATAATAATACATTAATAAAATACAGTATATAATACACGTATGTCTAGAGGTGCATTAACTTAACGAGGCATATGAACCTAATGGAGTTTTAATTTAACGTTAGGTCGTAAAAGCTCATCTACGCAATTGCTTGATGTAACCAGGTTAGATGGTTTGATTTTGTTGCCAAGTTGTAAACATTTTAACTGCTTCAATCACGCAATAAAGAAGTTATACTAATATAACCATTTTCAAGCTTAAAATACCCATCCTCAAAATAGTAGAATAATTAAATTATTTATGTATTTCAATCAAATGGCGTGGTATTGTAGCTATCCAGTTCTACTTTTACAGCTAAAAAATCGTAAAAATTGGACTACTAATGTAATTGCTGAAACTACAATTTGAGAGGGAAACCCAATATTTTAAAGTTGCCTTTAAAACTTAACGTTTTAGTTAAAATGTTTACTTGAAAAGTACAAATCGTGATTTTCCACTTTGAAAGATCGGATTTTCCCACCGTTGAAAGTATAAGTATAGATCCCAAGTAGGCCTAATCTTGGCCGAAGCTAAAGTCGATGAAAGCTGGCGACTCAGTTGAACGCAGAGCTTGCACATTTTCTTTCTTTCTGGTCGGCTCCTTTTTAAGGAGTTGTAACAAAAAGACGTTTAATTTTTCTATTTTTATATAATCTAGGAAAATATTGATTGGCATGGATAAAAATTCAAAATATTTTTATTTGGTTTAATGAATTTTAAAGGGTAATTATGGTCAAACTTCCAACCATTTCCACACAAACTTTACTATGCACTCTTGTTATAAAAAAAAGTACATTTTAAAACAACACTTTTTTATTTAAACAAATATAATTTGGTTGTTTGAATGAGATTTTTTTTAAAGTACCATAATTAGGCAAAGGAACTAATACCATGTAATATATAGTATATTTTTAATATGGTTGGTTTTTTGTAATTTGGTAAGATAGCGTTTAAATCTGATTCCAAAGCATTTCACCCACAGGTTCCGACCATTTCAACGTTTACCTTATTAAAAACATGAATATGTAATACAACACACTGTATTCTTAACGTCTTCACCTTATTAAGATACAATTAAAATTTTTCATTAAGACTATAAAAATATTTGTTTTACTTTGAAGAATATTTTTTATTTAATGTAAGTGTATTTTGTGTTTATTATTAATATACGAGCACATTGTAAAAACGTCAGGAAAAACCTTAGCTATTTGAACTAGTCGGAATTTTTTGTCCAAAATTGCCATTTAAAAGTTCGTATAGTGGAACTTAGTTTTTTATATGTTATACTCAATGGCAATTTTTAAGTCCTACAACACATGAAAGTTTAAAATGAATAGATTTTGTTGTTTGTTGTTACACTGTGGCTACACAAACACTAAACTTTAGTAAACTAACCAACCTAAACATCGTTTGCAAATGTTCCCTTTGTCAAAATCTTTATCCCGTAAAAAACCGCCTATTTTCTATCCGGCTGCCTCTGTGGAATTGAAATTTAAAAACAATCTCAAACGTTTTCAAGGGTTATGAAGAGTATCTTTTTCTTCATGGTTGGTTTATATATGTTTAAACTTTATTTATATTGAAAGCCTTATGGAAATAGGGCTCAAAGATATGCGTAATAGGTTTACAATTCCGTTACTAACTCTAGACTGACCATTTGACCAAAACCTTGGACACAATATAAATTCATAACGTAAATGCCACATATTCTCGTAGTCAACATAACACGCAGTGCGTAAGCGAAACTGATCGGGTTCGGTTGTCGTGCGAGCGTAGCCGACTTTAATGATACGTTGGGTAACTCCGCTGACATTGACTCTTTTATCGATCCTGGCGCACACACGCACACATTGACACGAGATATTGATAAGAACCGGTCGTGATTATATGTAAACAGAGGTGTGTATAATGGCGCGACCGATCAGCTGCTCATGTAGACGAGGGGGGGAGGGGACTGACACACTTAACTGATGTAGGGGCCCGCTCACCTAAACTGAATATCTGCTCTAATATTCACTGTTGTAATATCTAAGTACTTTGAAGAAAGCTGTCAACGCTTGGCACAGGTCCAAGGCTGAAGGTGGGCGAAGTAATGCTTCAAGCCTGGAGGTAATGTGATAAGGTAATGATTGTAATTAGTGAGAATGAGTGGTCGAATTATGTCCACACCTTAATTCTAAGTTATAATATTCATATCCAACCTGATAGTAAAAATTAATTATAGACGAGCGTTTGAGTTTAAATGTGGGTGTAAGTGATAACACTTAAGGCGGTTTTGCAACAGAAGACCTCAAGTAAAAAGTTTAAATCAATAATATTATGATTTTTATAATACGCTAAGGAAACCGCTGTGCGTCATATTGTTAAATTCTTTACAAGTGTTTACCTTCGGTGTTATATCAGGTGTCCTACGCAAATAGTCCTATACCATGTTGTCCTAAACCCAACATCTAACCAGTAAACTTTACACGTACTTTAAATGTAACTAACAGTAAAATTAGATATAATTAAGATAATGGTATCAGATTAGCTAAAACGTGCATGATATTTCACTCCAGGGGACCTTCTCATGTTATGATATTCAACTTTCCAAGGACGCAAACAGTGTGTTCTAAATCGCTCCCAAATAGATCAGCACGATTATTAAAGGTCGTACAGATCCACACCGTCTGATATTTTAATAAAATATCGATTGAGAGGTACACAAACCGGGATCCAAACAAATTGTTAAATATTCAATTCCGAATTAAGTTGAAAAATTGTATGGATTAGAAGATTGATACAATCAAACAAAAGAAAAAGTGTTTTGAAACCATGAAGCTACAAGAACTGTCCATAAAGTAAATGTCACTTGCATACGAGTATGTGCTATGAAAAAGCTAACGTTTCCACAGTTTTCCCGTTGCGGCAATTATAGAGGACCGGCTGTAACAAACTTGCTTACGTCAAAATTAAAATATGCGTTTAGTTTGGCGGAACTTGCTTGTAGGCGTCGTCCATTCTTACGTGAGTAAAAATTGGTAGCCATTGTAATCCCCTTTTAATCCCTTGTAGAAAAATCTGTTTATGTCAATCAATAGTTGAAATTAATATTTTTGTACTACACCAAATACAGGGTGGACCAATGAGAACGATACAATTTGTTTACGCTCTAACATGGTTAATATGACAGCAATTAATCATCAGCTGTGTTTATAATCTCAATAAAGTTTTGCCATTTCACTTTAAATGGCGATTTGGAGTCCTGAACATTGAGCTTTGCTGTGATAGTAGTTTTAAAAACTGTGATTCTTTTGTTAAAGCCCGAATATTGTTTCGATCTCACTTTAATGTCGGTCAACACGGAAAATGTTCTTAGTCGCAAAACAATTTCAAATTGGTTAAGTTTATTCAGAAATACTGCTACTGCACAAAATAAATAGGTGAAAGTGCTAATACCGTACAGATAGTCCGTACCCGATAATGTTATGAAGGTGCGAGAAACAACCCTTTATCAGTTTTTTCCAGTGAATAAAGGAGTATCAGCTTGTTTGAGGTCGCTACTTAAAAGATGTAGTTTTCAAAAGATAACTTGTTTCCAGTAAAATGGCACGAACTACCCTACCGTTCAGTACATTATTTAGCTGTCTAATATTAAACATTATCTATTCATAGTATTTTTAAATTGTATCGTTCTCATTGGTCCACTCTGTTCGTACAAATAAGTTTTCTCGAAACTAGTGTATAGTTTACAACAAATGCACACATTGGAAGAGTTAGGTATCACTTCAGATCGTGATGTTGGAGAAGTACAAGCACGTGATCGCTCCATCAGTTGAAGGGTTTGAGAGACGCCCCATCCTCACCAGATGTCGCTTCTGACACAACAACAGCTATCAACATTATATCCAGCCTGGACGTAGCCACCAATCAACACACATCTTCTGACAACTCTCTAACGATATTTTAAACATAAGCACTGTGTTAGAAAAGTGATTGGCGGGTAATTTTAACTTTTAAGTGGTAGACAGAGGCTGTTTAAACTATCCACACGTATTAACCTTGCTTGTTTTGCTATGTTAACGAAGAGTTTTAAGCACGTTGGTTCGAATAAAATAAAACAATCCATGGAGCTATAAACATGTGTTATGTTACTGGAGAAATTGTACGCTCAACCTCAAATTTTACAAAATTGGACTCTCCAATTGGCAATCAATCTACCAAACAACAGCACAGCCATCCATAGACTTAAACGTTTCACCATATTTTACCAAGTATCAAGATTTTAGTTAATTTATTATAATTCTTTTGTAATAGTTGTTCATTCCTATCACTGGATAGTTCTTAACTACTCAAAAAATTCGAATAGTTGCCGGAAAACCCCTTAAAACAGCTCTTTTCTTTGTCCCCAACATGTTTTCTTTTGACTACTAAAACGTAGTCAATTTGAGCTTTATTGCTATTCGTTGCCAGCTGATATCCCTATTTTACGGACATAAAACAAATCTTTTTTTCACAGGACGAAGTCTGTCGGGTCCGCTAGTATACGTATATAATGTTTACTTTTCATACAACACAATTTACGTAAGTTACAGATAGTAAAATTAAATTTGTAATAAAAAAATTAACCTTAAGTACGAAAACTTAATTTATATCGTAGAAGCAAAATACGAGTACTTCAAAAAACACTAAAAGAATAAATCCGAACAAAGTAAAAAAGAAAACAAGTTATAATGTTTCTTTCTAGATTATATAGGCAATTCCACCTGTACAAATACTGCTTAGAACCCCCTTCCCGCTCTTTCAAACAACCATACGAGTATAGCTACTCGCTAATCACCAGCTGTTGAATATGACGCTTGACGGTTGAATCAACAGCTGATGTGTGTATTCAGTGTGTGTGTAATCATGATTCGCTGAGCCGGTGGATCTGTATTGACAACTGGCCGTGCAGCGAGCGCTGACAGACGTTATACGAGTCCTAAGCCGACAGGAATAAATGGCTACCCCTTTTGGTTTCAAACGCAAATCATAGAAGCTGTATCTTTCTAGACGTTTGTTTGCATTTGCTTTAAAATAGTTTTTAGTTTTTTTTTTTTATAATAATTTATGTAGGTATAGTAAGTAGCAGCAATTTAGTTCTCTCTATTCCGTACGTTTTTATTACCCTGGCCAACGAATAGGCTTGAATAGTTTTATAACTTCAGACAAATTGTGATTTGATTCTCTTACCGTCAGTATGTTGAAATACAGAAATGAGCAATACCGACCCCGGATCACGTGTTGAGAGTTCGTTCGTAATACATACTGTAGCTTATACATAATGTAGAATGTATTTATAAAGTATACATGTATATTGTATGTATATGTGAGCACATATAGGTCCCTGTTTGGTCCGGCTTTCATACAATTTGGTAACATGCATACAATATCTGTCAGTCAAGTATTTTGTTAGCCAGTGAATTCGGAATACCGGAAATCCCCTATTGTAGGGGAAACGAAGAAAACGTGTTATTTGGTATTTCTTTTCTTTTTAGTTTCAATTAGTTTTATATTTTTGCTGTTGTTGTAAATATCAACTAATTATTATTTTGTTAGTCTTAAGGTTAAGTGGTAGAGAGGGCTTTAAAGCCCTAACTTCGCCTTTTGATCAATGTATCCAATAAAGTCATTGGTTATTGTTATTGATTTTTATGCAATTTAAAACGTGTATTTAAATGTTACCCATGAACCAAAAACTGTGAAAAACTGTTGAGTAGGTTGAAAATGGCGACAAAACGTATTTCAATAAGACAGTAAATGAGATTTTAATGCAAATTGAAATGCATTTTCCTAAAAAATATGTAATAAAACGTTTTAACTGAAATTTTAATCCATTCATAGATTAAACATAGAATGTTTTACTCAATCAAATGATACACAACCCGTTTTTCTTATTATTTGTTAACGAAAAATCTGAATTCAATACTGAAGTTATCGAGCTACCGAGAGACGTCAAGGAAGCGAGCACGGGTCCGTTTATTTTGCAAACTTTAACGTAATCTCTTTTCCAATACTCACAGCAGTGTGCGCCTGTACGCTTCATGCCAGAGTACAGAAACCCGCAGACATTGTCTACTTGTTTGTAGTTCATCACTAACATCACACTGAATACGGAAACCCGCAGACATTGTCTACTTGTTTGTAGTTCATCACTAACATCACACTGAATACGGAAACCCGCAGACATTGTCTACTTGTTTGTAGTTCATCTAACATAGAATGTTTTACTCATCACACTGAATACAAACCGCATTATTGTCACATTGAATCAATACTTGTTTGTAGTTCATCACTAACATCACACTGAATACGGAAACCCGCAGACATTGTCTACTTGTTTGTAGTTCATCACTAACATCACACTGAATACGGAAACCCCAGACATGGCAGTAATGTTAATAGCTTTATTTGAAAACAAAATGGCAAGAGACATGTGATAATCAAAAAAGCAATTAAAATACGAAATGTCTTAAAATTTTGGGCGTAATTTCACGGCATTATAAAATAGGAATTCGGCTCAGCGGAGTCACTAAAATACTTAATACATTTAAAAGCGATGTTTATTTCATAAAAATCTGATAAAAGCTGTAGAAGCGTCGCAAGGAAACGCTTCCTTACATTGCTTTTACGAGACAACGTTCACAAAGGTCACGGTCACTACTGCGCACTTTTATGGGGTAAATCCCATAAAAAACGTAAAAATGATATAGTTTTAAATTAATAAAAGGAAGCATAAAGGCACACGCAAATTAAGTTATAAAATTGAATGTTTTATTAGAGACATATAAATCACCACATTTAACTTGAAAAGGATGACTTTATTTGTGGAAGGACCGCTTACGAAGATCCGGATACTAAGGGCCGTTTTTTCAATTCAGCCTTAACCGGCGTTTGGACAAGAGCCAAAGAAAAGCTGGATATTTTTTTTAGGTTAAGTTTTACTTTTTCTGTTTTGATCTTGCATTTTGGTGTTACAGTTTTTTATTTAGCTACATTAGCATAATGTGTACATGGTAAATTCAATAAAATCAAACTATACCTTTATTGCATGAAGGATCTTTCAAATAATTCATTGAAATATTAAGTTGTGACTTTGAACGTTGCGTGAAAATGTAATACATTGCACTGTAAACAACTTAACCAGCTATTTCAACAGCTGCCAACCAGGCAATTGAAAACGGCTAAAGCAACTAAACGCTAAGCCACAATTTTATTGAATTCTTTCTTACATTCAAAATATTACAAACTAATTAATTTACAAAATCAAAATCAAATCCAAACTAACAGCTTTCTAAAATAATTAAAGAACAATAACCTTAAAAACTTTTCTAATTCTAAAAATGTTAAACGTATTTATTAATAGAGAAACTGTCGCAAGCCCAATCCAAGGGTAAAGTAGCAGCGTTTCTAAAATCAAAATCTTTAAATGGCTGAAATATTGCCCAAATTTATTTATGACAATTTAACTCCTAGTATTATTTAATATCCCCTACTGACTTATATCATGCCGTACCCCAATGGGTTTTAAGTCAACCACGCCACATAATAATGTCTTATCTTATGATATGATGTTATATTTTTTTAAATTACAAAGACGGTCTAAAACTTAACTTTCGTTCAGTTTCAATTTTTAAGCACTGTGTAATTTACTTTGCAAACATACGCCAGATCACAATAAACGTATTTTAAATAATTAGCGAAATGCTAGCCGTTAAATTTTAGCGCTAGTATTTTGCACCAGCGATTCTTGAAGTTGACTAGAGCCACTAAAATTTAGCATCTGGCCTTCTCAAGGTATAAGTGAAAATGGCAACACTGTTTAACAATCTTCTACCTCTGGAATAGTATTAAAACATTAGTTCAAATTTGGCCAACTTCAACATCAATTTGTCTAGTTATTAGAAGGCTGATAAAAATTATTTTTTAATAGGGATGGATTGTCAAAAATTGCAAACTCATTAAATATTTTAAACTTTTAAATATTTGATGCACGAAAAATTGATTTACTGCAAAGTGCCTCAGTAGGTGATATAGTACCTAAGCCGAAAACACCTGAACGCGGCGAGCACGACAGTGAGCATTCATGGAAGAACCTTGTACTGAGGCATTATTATCAATAGTAAATATTTTGCAAACTTTAACATAAAGTTTGTTAAAAGTACTTGAAGAATTTAGTGACCACCAGAAGATTTTTCGGAATAAATGCATGTTCATCCAAAAACATCATTGATCGGCTAATTGATAGCTGTAAAAATAAAAATTAAACTTGCGGAAAATTATCTTGTAAAAGAAATTGTGTTATTTTAAATATTGAAGCAAGTCAGCTAAAACGCGATGTTGTCATGTCGAACAAATCCCTTATGAAAAGCTACAGCGGCTATAGTGTAGTTTTTATTTGAATTGATACGGTTGAATGCAGGTGTTTAGTTGAAATCCATCCTAAGCACTTACAGATCTGTTGAGTGTTGTTTGGGAGGTTGGTAACACTTGTTTTCTCTTGGCAAGTCTGCGTGACGCTTGGGAGATTAATGTCTCCGTTTTCTGCCGTGGTTTCTTTTAAAGAGAAGACTGATCGTTGTATGGCATATAAAAGTGTCATATTCGCTACCTTGGGGACGTCTTTACTGAACATAAAATATCGATCAGAAACAAAAACATCGTAAAAATGTATTCAAAATAAATACATTGGTATTGTCACCCCCACTTTAAAAGGTTTACACGCATATTTCAATTTTGTATATGTTATATGCCTTAAACCTAGATTCATATACAGTAGTATGGAAAACCACTTGGGACAAATATAATTGGTGTTTTACCAACTAACTTGGCAACATTGTGGATATACAATTACTAAAGCAGAACAGCTGTACTTTTTACATTCACAGAAAGACACACAAATTTAATGGTTTGACTTTTCTTGTACTTTGACATAAGTGGTGTGAATTTGTATTTTCCATTTTGATATTGCACATTTCATTGTTTCTATTTGTGACTATTCTCTTCTTTACAACTGTTTTTCTATGATAAACGATTGAATATGAACGAATATTGTTTAAACTATACACTAAATCAAGGCTGCAGATAACCCGTATCAAATAATTATTTAACAGGTTGTCAACGGCAAAGTTTTGCACGGCGTTTTTTAAAACATGTATTTAATAAATGTATTAATAAACCAATAAAACTCACGTCTCGGCGGTCGTCTGTCCGAAGTGAACCATCTGGATACACGGTGGGCCAGCCTGTCCGACCACATGGTAGCCACTGTCAACACGTCCTCACAACCACGCACAACACACGCTGACACCACACTGACCGGCGCACGAGCAGAGTGGCAGCTAGCGACACTAGCGGCGTCACGCGCAACCACCGCTGATAACAGAGATAATACTCTTTACACCTCGCCCCCACCCACGAGTGGCTGCTTTGCCGACAAACACCTGTTGTTCTTTGTGGAGTGTTTGTTTACTATTTTGACAGCTTGAGATAAAGTGTAAGGAGATAAACAGAATTGTAGTTGCGAATTATCTTTGAAACTGATATTTCGCGTGGCAATCCGGGGATGTTTATTGAATCTTCTGTTTGGGTTAAATGTAAGCCTCAAGTACTATCAGTTAACGAACTAATTCCTCTGTCGCCGTTTTCTATAAACAATTACCCACGGCTAGTTTTCAGAAACATTTATCACTCATTACTTCCAGTGTGACTTTTTCTTCAAGGAGGGAGGCTCGTCCCCTCACCTTGTCCTTTTTGTTGTTTATACTATAGTTACAAATTAGTGACAGTTCCTACTTGGCGTACCTGCCGGTTTTATAAATGAATAGCTCATGAACAAAATTAGGTTTTATTTATTAAATTATGATAAATTGTTTACCCTACTACGCCATTTGAGTGAATGAAAAATTGCATCACCTAGGTGCTACTCCAAACAGGCTTCCCATCTCTTCTGGTCAGTAACCTTCCGTATCATCGTCTGAGGATGGTTCGATATTCCAAAACAAACACTTGCTTTTTAAATGTCCCCACAATAGTAAGTTATAACCCATAGTCACAAGAAGTTAAGTCTGAAAATCGAGCTGACCACGAAACATCACCAAACCCTGAGATCAATTTATCAGGAAACAGTCCACGCTAAAATTCCTTAAAATCCTTGGCTGAGTGACAAGTTGTCCCCTAATTTTGAAACCAAGTCAATCAGTAATTGACGTAGTTGTGGGACAAAATCCCCATCAGTTCCAAATTAACGTTCTATATAAGGTTATAATTAATTAACAAATTTCTTCCTTTTACCTAAAAAATATGTTATACGAAACAATGGACAATGGTTAAATAAAAAGAATAGACTTATTGTGTTAAGAAAACGTATCGGTAACACTGGTTATCCACCTGTGTTCTAAAAATGGCATAACAAAAGCAAACATTTATTGCAACAATGAAGTATCTAGCTAGTATACCAGCTGACTTGATACAGAACAAAACCCGTCAGGTTTGTTGGCGCATCCATTGTTTTAGGTTCCAATTGTTTCGTGCTGCGGCTTGACTTTGCTACAACCTTTATTCCGACAAAAATTTAAATTGCAGGTTTTTGGTCACTTTTGAGTTGAAAATTGAACTACCTTACGGTCACATGATTGAACGAATCTAACTTTCGAGCTCAAATCTTGAACTGAAGTGCAACAAGCTGTCGAGCTAGGTCGACTAGATAAAGCTCATGTATGTCTGTCTGTCTGTCTGTATGACTTATGACTGCGCACTGTTTGTTTATGAGTGACTCTCGCTCGACACAATTAGTAGGTTAATGGTTACATTAATGTCGCCAAGGCTATTCCTCTTTGCATACATTACTGTGCCACCTGACCCGATGAATGTTATCTGCAAATGCTACATAAATCACTTCTGCCTTCACTTGCGTACTTTATCACTAGAGTATCGTCAACTCATTATTATAATGTACAGTGAGTGAATTCTTAACCAAACACTTATCTTTTCTGAGACTAATGACAGAGGTTATATTGGGCAACAAATGGACAGGTGGTATTTTAAGAAGGTTGCATGAAATGGGCAATTTAAAAAGGGTGAATTTGAATACTCGTATTCTAAAATAAACCGTACTCTTTCGAGTACTATCTCTTTTATTAAAATGTTGAGCTTTTTCTCCAAACTCCACTTACTCCAGGTAAGTTTGAAATGAAACAGGTTTACGTCAACCAACTTTGGGTTCACGTCAAGTTTAAAACTACATGTGTAAAACATGTAAAATGCTGAACACCAAATTTAAAAACAAAAATTAGAGGTTATAGAAATGTAAATATTTAAATACTTAAACCTTCTACAATCCGAATGATAAGTCAGCCTTTTGGTAATATTTGTGAGCTTCTCTTGAGTTGTGACTTCTTTGTGTAGTAATAGTGTGATGTAAATGTAAACAACTTAGCTGGCAAACACATCAATTTCATTTTGCAAAATTATCTAGAGCATATGTGCAAGACAATTTCAAATAAATGTGAGTGAAGATGTACTTTTGTCCATTTATTATGTTCATTCTCATTTGCTTATGGGACTATTGTTGGGGTAATACAGGTTATTCTCAGATGTTATTTATAGCTCAAAAACAGCAATTAGGCTTATTTGTAAAGTTGCACAAAAGTCACTGTAAAGATTTATTTATTAGATTAGGTGTTATACCTCTTCCCTGTATGTTATTTTCAATGTCTTTTATATGTCAAAATAATATTGATTCATTACTGAACTCAAAATGTACATAGCTACAACACTAGGCAGGTAAAAATGACAAAAAGATTGTAGCTTTTCCAAAACTCAAACAGTTTTTAAATTTACAGCAATAAAATGTATAAGTTTTACCTCAGACAATTAAAATTTAAAATCCAAAACCTTTAAGGAAACAGTTAAGGATATTTTAACCAAGAAATGTTTTTATAAGATAGAGGACTTTTGAATGTAAATCTATCCTTTAAATTGTGATTTTATTGTTATTTTACTAGTACCGTTGTTTTTCACCAGTGCGAGAGCTTAGAAATAAGATCATTGCTGCTATTTCTTTCCTTTTTGTACTTTTATTCTAGATGGTGTATTTCTGTGATATATAATTTATTAGTGTCACTTTTTGTATATATTGCTATATTTTACTATGACGATATACAAACATTACTATGTTCATGTAATTGTATTGTTTTGGACGAATAAGATTTGATTTGATTTGATTTGTGACTTCTAGTAACTGAATATCTAATAACAGTAAAATGGCAAATGCCTCCCAAAAGCTATATTTTGCAAACACGCCGATAACCATTAAAGAGCAACTTTAGTAATTCAGTATACTCGTGGAGATATTGGCAATTGATAGTAATGAATTCAAGAACAGTAGGCCAATATAATAATTGTTATTATGTACAAGCGCTTTCGATAATAAGCTATTATCTTCAGGCTGTTGCACAAAAAAATACAATTTTGTAGCGTTTGTACAAAATAAAATTACTAATTAGATTACTGTTATAAATGTATTATAGTATACTTGAGCAAAAAAGCCATTGTTTAAAGCAGAGTGACCTGCTACTTGTATGTAGGTATCTGAAAGAAGTTATTATTCCAGATAGCTTCGTCGCTAGAGAACCCGAACAATTGACAATTAGTGTGTGTTGGACATTTGTCAGTGGTTTGAAATATGAAATGTCACATTCAGAAGATGGGTTTCCTGTGTTCTGTTTATGGAACGACGCGACGGTTTAATATCTGACTGACTGCTTCGTCGCTAGAGAACCAGATAGCTTCAGTGGCTTGAAATATGAAATGTCGAAGATGGGTTTCTAGAGACGCGACCCGAACAATTGACAATTAGTGTGTGTTGACATTTGTCAGTGGTTTGAAATATGAAATGTCACATTCAGAAGATGGGTTTCCTGTGTTCTGTTTATGGAACGACGCGACGGTTTAATATCTGACTGAGCCAGATAGCTTCGTCGCTAGAGAACCCGAACAATTGACAATTAGTGTGTGTTGGACATTTGTCAGTGGCTTGAAATATGAAATGTCACATTCAGAAGATGGGTTTCCTGTGTTCTGTTTATGGAACGACGCGACGGTTTAATATCTGACTGAGCCAGATAGCTTCGTCGCTAGAGAACCCGAACAATTGACAATTAGTGTGTGTTGGTTTGTCAGTGGTTTGAAATATGAAATGTCATTCAGAAGATGTCCTGTGTTCTGTTTAGGAACGACGCGACGGTTTAATATCTGACTGAGCCAGATAGCTTGTCGCTAAAACCCGAACAATACAATGTGTGTGTTGGAATTTGTCATGTTGAAATATGAAATGTCACATTCAGAAGATGGGTTTCCTGTGTTCTGTTTATGGAACGACGCGACGGTTTAATATCTAACTGACCAGATGCTTCGTCGCTAGAGAACCAACAATTGACAATAGTGTTGACTTTGTCGTGGTTTGAAATATGAAATGTCACATTCAGAAGATTTTCTGTGTTCTGTTTAGAGACGCGACGGTTTAATATCTGACGAGCCAGATAGCTTCGTCGCTAAGAACCCGAACAATTGACAATTAGTGTGTGTTGGACATTTGTCAGTGGTTTGAAATATGAAATGTCACATTCAGAAGATGGGTTTCCTGTGTTCTGTTTATGGAACGACGCGACGGTTTAATATCTGACTGAGCCAGATAGCTTCGTCGCTAGAGAACCCGAACAATTGACAATTAGTGTGTGTTGGACATTTGTCAGTGGTTTGAAATATGAAATGTCACATTCAGAAGACGACGCGACGGTTTAATATCTGACTGAGCCAGATAGCTTCGTCGCTAGAGAACCCGAACAATTGACAATTAGTGTGTGTTGGACATTTGTCAGTGGTTTGAAATATGAAATGTCACATTCAGAAGATGGGTTTCATGTGTTCTGTTTATGGAACGACGCGACGGTTTAATATCTGACTGAGCCAGATAGCTTCGTCGCTAGAGAACCCGAACAATTGACAATTAGTGTGTGTTGGACATTTGTCAGTGGTTTGAAATATGAAATGTCACATTCAGAAGATGGGTTTCCTGTGTTCTGTTTATGGAACGACGCGACGGTTTAATATCTGACTGAGCCAGATAGCTTCGTAGAGCGCTACAATAGGTGCGTGTTGAATTTGAACCCGAACAATTGACAATTAGTGTGTGTTGGACATTTGTCAGTGGCTTGAAATATGAAATGTCACATTCAGAAGATGGGTTTCCTGTGTTCTGTTTATGGAACGACGCGACGGTTTAATATCTGACTGAGCCAGATAGCTTCGTCGCTAGAGAACCCGAACAATTGACAATTAGTGTGTGTTGGACATTTGTCAGTGGTTTGAAATATGAAATGTCACATTCAGAAGATGGGTTTCCTGTGTTCTGTTTATGGAACGACGCGACGGTTTAATATCTGACTGAGCCAGATAGCTTCGTCGCTAGAGAACCCGAACAATTGACAATTAGTGTGTGTTGGACATTTGTCAGAACCCGGAACAATTGGACAATGAAATGACACATTTGTCAGAAGATGGGTTTCCTGAAATGAAATTCACATGTTTATGGAACGACGCGACGGTTTCCGTGTTATCTGTTTATGCCAGATAGCTTCGTCGCTAGAGAACCCGAACAATTGACAATTAGTGTGTGTTGGACATTTGTCAGTGGCTTGAAATGAAATGTCATTCAGAAATGTCCTGTGTTCTGTTTATGGAACACGCGACGGTTTAATATCTGACTGAGCCAGATGCTTCGGTAGAGAACCCGAACAATTCAATTAGTGTGTGTGGACATGTGTTTTGAAATATGAAATGTCACATTCAGAAGATGGGTTTCCTGTGTTCTGTTTATGGAACGACGCGACGGTTTAATATCTGACTGAGCCAGATAGCTTCGTCGCTAGAGAACCCGAACAATTGACAATTAGTGTGTGTTGGACATTTGTCAGTGGTTTGAAATAAGAAATGTCACATTCAGAAGATGGTTTCCTGTGTTCTGTTTATGGAACGACGCGACGGTTTAATATCTCACTGAGCCAGATAGCTTCGTCGCTAGAGAACCCGAACAATTGACAATTAGTGTAAAGTTAACATTTGTCAGTGGCTTGAAATATGAAAACACATTCAGAAGATGGGAAGCTGTGTTTGTTTATGGAACGACGCGACGGTTTAATATCTGACTGAGCCAGATAGCTTCGTCGCTAGAGAACCCGAACAATTGACAATTAGTGTGTGTTGGACATTTGTCAGTGGCTTGAAATATGAAATGTCACATTCAGAAGATGGGTTTCCTGTGTTCTGTTTATGGAACGACGCGACGGTTTAATACTGAACCTGTCATGTCACATGTTGGCTTTCCATGCTCGTATCAGTTGCACAATACTCGCTTTTACCATCTCCATTACGTGATCAACTCAGTTTATTATCATCCAGCATTAGACTGAACTTGCATTTTCCTAATTTATATTTCTAAAGGTAGAACGGTTCTACGCTAACACGGTATATTCCGTGAATGTTAGTTTAGCGGAACGGAAACCCACGGCACACACACAACCCCAGTTTTAATAAAAGCTCTTTATTGTTTTCATAACAAAGGCCGGTTAATTTAAGTGCTGTTGTTTAACAGGAAAATTTGCATTTGTTTTATATTCTTCGCTGGCGTTCCTAGTTAGTAGTTCCAAATTAAGCAATTTTCGTTAAAAGTGCATATGATCACAAAAGTGCAAAGTGATTATTTATTTCATTTACGAACAACATACACCAATTACATGGTATTAATTTTACTTTGTATTGGTTGAAAATATAATTGTTAAACGATTATATGTTAAAAAAAGTTAAGAGTGATACGCATTTTTCTGCACGCGTTGAAATATAAGCAATACCGTCTTAACTTTTAATTGTAATGTTAAAAGCCCACCTGCGGACGCCGAACTATAAAATTTGGAATAAAGTACTTACATTCGTTTTAAACCGAAGTGTATAGAGCGTTGTTTTTTCCAATAGGCTTCTATGCGTTTTAAGCGTACAAAAGGGAGTTAAAACGGACTAAAACTAGACAATTTCAAAGTTTATTTGCGAAACGATTTGTGGAATCGGGCTCCATACCAGTGTCGGAAATTTCAAATGTATCATGTTTATCAATGTAAAAGTTATTTTGAACAGTGATAAACTGTCCGCCGTAAACCCTTCCAAGTGCTTGGGTTGACAGTTAGACCGGATCAGTTGAAAGAAAGTCCATTGTTTGGCCAGTTCTGTTGTTAAGTGCGCGATGTTCCTTGTGCGGACGAATTTAGACTTTCTGAGGTGACCATTGAGGCCGACCCTGAAGTACGCGAAAAGGGACGTGAGGGAATTCCCGCCATTCCAAACTGAGGGCTTTGACGAATATATTATTTTGAGTAACATATGAAAAAACAGAATGTACCTTTTTTAATATTTTAATTGTGCCTTCCTAAACTTATGTTTCGGTGCTGTAACTTAACAATGGCTATCTTAACCTACTAATTGACAAAATTACAATACAAAAACAAAACAATAGTCATCAGTTGTTTTACAAATTAAAATAGAAGAAATCTTGATCATCAGGAATTTAGTGTTTTTTAAATTTTGAAGTGTAAAATTATTAAATATCACTAATTACAAACTAATTAAATTGTTAATTTAATAATGTGAACTATTGTTTATTTTGTCAATTTTAATATTGTTATATTTAACCCAATTTTATTCAAAACTCATATTAATCAAACTTCTAACAAAAAAGTACTACTCTATTTTTTCTTATCTATGTTATCTTTAGTAACCTTACGATTTCCTGTTTAATATATTTTGGTAATATTATTTGTCCTTCTCTATGTGCCACTAATTTAATGGGAAATTACATCACACTAATTACAAACTAATTAAATTGCTAACACAATTATATAAAAAGCTTTACTGCAATAGGCTGATTTCTTTTCTCGGTAATAATTTACATTCCCCCGATTCCTATTATCACTTGTACTTACTATGCAATTCGGAAAAGCATATGTGATTTTGATGCAACTAAAGATTTCATGGAAGTCATCGTTAAAAACCTCGATAGCAAAATAAAAGCTATGGTTATTTTTCAGATGTATCAAAATTCTATCAGCAAGCCCAAGATAGTGACAAAAACGATTTTCCGTTAGCATATTGGTACTCTAGATGATATTACAACATGTAGTAAACACAGAGTACATACACTAGGCAAGTATTGATGGAACACAGACAGAAATAACCTACACAATCCTCCCTCTTCACCGACATGCTATCTTGGTTGTGAACCTAAATATTTGCCAAGATTTATGTACGGTATATGAATACCGATAAAAATGTCTTTACTCTCTTTTTTAGTAACTAAAATTATAAAACAGAAGTCGAGACATTTCAGAAAGGTTGAACTATTCTTGTTTAACAACAACAAAAACATATTATTAATCATACCAAAAAATATCACTCAACATATGATACAAATAAATCAGTTTGGGTATTTTTGACAAACTTATATAAGTATTAGGTATAATCAAACACTCGCGCTGTCTGGTCAAGAATATTAGGTATGTAAATAAAGAGTAACAGAAGTGTGGAAGAAGAGTAACATGTATTACTCATAGCCATAGCGGTGCACTCTGGCAGCTGCCTGCAGAGTTTTGCGTTTGGAAAACTTTTGGCTGTCGCGTTTTTTGTGAGGTAGTAAAAGCTAAACAATACAATCAAACGATGTATTTCAATGTGAATTAGGCTATCGATATTATAAATTAATATCGATAGAAATAAATAAGATAATTTAAATTTGGTTGTAATAAACATTTTTAAAGGGTCAATTTCTGGCAAACTGTGAACTAAAAAGAATGCCTAAAAATGTTGTTTGTGTGCTCTATTTTGCTCTACAGCGGTAGACCACTTTTTACGACCGTTATATTACGGTGTTATTTTTTTCAATGCAGTTACAGGCATAAGGGAGCGGTTTTATCTTAAGGATCGAGATTTTTATTCCAAGAGAAATAAAGGTTTGTTTTGATGATCTTTTATACTGCATAGGGAGAAATATAGACTTTTGACGATCTTTAGGTCTTTATGATAAGGGCATCAGCTGTTCTAAAGGTTTCGTTTTATCTTAATGATTTATTCAACATTAGTAAATTAGTCGACTGTTGTAAATAGATATAATCTAACTAACTAATTGATTATCAGTCAGGTTGAGCTAGCGTAACAACAGCTGTTCCTTCAAATAAACATAACAACTCAGACTATTGCTCTAAAAGAGTAGTTCGAATTCTTTACTGAGAAAATTATGTGTTAAGTGCACCATGGAAAAGTATCGTTCACCACTCACTCGTGTGTTTTTGATCCTCGTTTAGCAAAAAGCTTCACATTAGGACCTATAGTGATGAAATATACTATTTTATGTTGATAAGGCACGTTTTTGCTTCCAATAAAACACAATCGTTAAACACATAAGTTAACTAATTGTTTTAACGATACAGTGAGTCTATTAATTATCTGTTCCAATGACGGAAGTATACAGTTACATTGTGAAAAGTTTACCATTAGTTTTATACGGAGTGAGTTTTAAATGCCCTTAACTTTTGAAAAAGGAAAAATGTTCAAACCCTTTGGGGAATGTTTTATATAATTTTAAAGTTTGTTTTAAAGTACTTTGCGTCACCCCACCTCCACCCAAACCCGCAGAAAAGGGTATCCCCAAATTTTAAAATTGAAACCCCCCTTTGTGGTCACCTCAAAAGAAAGGAAATTTTAATACAAATTCAACAGCAAATTCGACTAGTTTTTTCCTAATACCCATTTAAAGATTGCAAGAAATCCGCTTTAAAATATCATACATACATTTTTGTTGATAACAAATTTTTCTTGAGAATATTTAGAGGGAAACATTGCAATTCTATAACATAGTCTCATAAAGTATTTTGAAGAAAAATGTGTCATAAAAAGAGTTTAATGTGAGATGTAGCATTTTTAACCTGATTTTTAAATCTTTAAATGAGCATTACAAAAACGAGTCGAGATAACAGCCTTTTCTTTGCGTCATTGAATTTGTATTAAAATTCCCTTTCTTTTAAGTTGCTACAAGAGGGGGGTTTGTATTTAAAAACTTAGAGGGCCTTCCCCTCTGGTTTTTGGGTGGGGTGGGTACGTCAAAACAAACTTTAGAATATATCAAACCATTCCTTAAAGGACTTTTAAAAATGTTCCTCCTTTCAAAAGTTAAGGTGGGGGAGGACACTTACAACGCACCCTGTATATGGATAGATTGGATTGAGTAAAATGACCAGGTGGAAACAAAAATCATGCGGTTTTTAGAAAGACGATTTTTACTTTTTGAATGATATTTTAGCAGAACGGAAAGCCAACAAGTTCCCGCCCTCACACAACACCAGTTTTAATAAAAGTTCATTATTGTTTTCATAACAAAGGCCGGGGATTTATATACGGTTGCGTAAAAGGAAATTTACATTTGTTTTACACTCCTTTCTGACGTTCCATGCCGTCATTAATATCCATTTTGTTTCGGTTTAAAATAAACTTAATTCTCGTACTATAGTTCACTATTCATTATGATTCCTAAGTATTGGTTTTAGTCAAAAAATCTAGTGATCGAAATGGAAGTATTTTTACAACAGTACGTTGTATTATTGAATTAAGTTTAACAGGTTCAAACTTAAAATTTATTTGTTGTCAGGAGCTTAGTATATTTTGTCTTGCTTGCTCAAGGAAAACGAAAAGTTGCGACAAACTAGTGCCTTCAAAGCAACGCTAATGATCGAGTACATAACGATCGATACTACGAGTCATGAATGCATGGTATTATTTATTATATTAGTTCTGTTATAGTTTCTTCATCTTAATTAATAGTGACTGTACAATCTTAATATTATATCTAAACTTGATCTATCATCATTGACTACTATCTACTATATCATCCTCATATATAATATCAGTCATGTATATTTTCTATATCCTAATAGTTCATGGATATTTAATAGATTGTACTGTACTTATATTTTTATCCTTTTTATACTTCTACCAATACCCTAATACACGTCAGGTCTTCCTTTATATTCCGTTGGCGTTCTAATGAAAGCGTGACCATGCCATAAACATTAGTTTTATCATCATTAAAATTAACATCGTAAAGTTGTCTCTTCCTTTTGTTGAAAAAAATACCTCTCGATGTATTCATGTTAATTTATGTAAAGTAGAAACGTGGACGAATTTAAAACTCCTACAAAACTGTCTGGTGACAAGTATATAAATCATATCAGTATACAGTGATCCGGCGTACATTTTCACCAAATAGAAAACCCGAGAAGCTACTGAGAAGAAAATGGAATGAAGTAAATAACATGTGAGAAGTAAGTGATGGATTTCGTTTGCATTAAAATCAAAACAAATGCTTAAAGCTATAAAAAATCCTTTAAAAAAGTATTTATCAGTAAAATCTTTCATTTTTCTGGCTGCTTTTCCACGGTTATGAGTAGCCTGATCGGATTCATGCAGTGCTTATTAAAGGTGTGCAGTGTAAACATCAACAATGAAGATGTAGTCAGACGGATGACTATAGTCAACGGGCGTAAACAAGATATATGTTTTCGAGCTATAAACTACAAAACCTCGTGCCAACTTTAGATTAACGCGTTTTAGTGAGGCCAAACGTGCTCTCATGTGATGGATTTCTTTGTCTATCATAGATTTAATATTATTTTAATCAAGATTTACATGAACTTTCTGCTAGTGTGAATTAAAGCCACAAAGTTGATATTTTCTTTTAAATTGGAAGTTCTGGGCTCTAAAATAATGTAATTTAACATTTATTTCAAAGTGCATTTGTATTCAAATAAAAGCAAAACTTTAAAACCGGCTTCCAATCCGTCCTAAAGAATATGTTGACCTTTTCACTTGTTCGCCTGTACCTGCCAGCTGATTTACCTGCGCTTGTGTGTGAGTGTGAAGGATCCATCACCACGAGTAGGCCTACCGCACGTCACGTACAGCACACAACAATGTGAGACAAGACGCTATTGTTGTGTTGTAGCGTGTCTGGGTGTGGTTCAATACATCAATGTGCCTCAACGTATCATCTGCTTGTTTACTCTGATCATACACCTTCACCACTCACTCTACTCTACTCTACTCACATACGTTACCTAGTAGTAATTGACCCATGCTTTTGTAAAAGAGTATGAGTTTTAAATCCTCCCTACTTTTGAAAACGAAATATTTTTTAAAATCCTTAAGAGAATGTTTTTATAGTATTCTAAAGTTTGTTTTGACGTACTTTGCGTTACCCCCCCACACGCAAAGAACCAGGAGGGCCCTTAATTTAAAAAAAAACAAACCCCCCTTGTGGTCTCTCAAAAGAAAGGGAATTTTAATGCAAATTCAACGACGCAAAAGGAGGTTTTTTATATCGACTTGTTTTTTATTAATACCTATTTAAAGATTACAAGAAATAAGGTTTAAAATGCTACCTTTCACATCAAATTTCTTTTAATGACAAACTTTTCTTCAAAATACTTGATGGGATTATGTTATAGGGTTGTGATGTTTCCATCAGATGAATTGCAAGGCAAATTTGTCATTAAACAAATTGTATGTGAAATTTGGCATTTTAAACTTGATTTCTTGTAATCTTCATATAGGTATTACAAAAAACGAGTCGAAATAAAAAATGTGTTTTACGTTGCTGAATTTGTATTGAAATTCCCTTTCCTTTGAGGTGCCAAAAGGGGAGGTTGTATTTTTCTTAATTAGGAGAGCCTCCCTTCTGGTTTTGAGTGTAGGGGGTGACGCAAAGTACGCCAAAACAAACTTTATACTTCTATACAAACATTCCTTAAAGGGATTATAAAAATATTTCCTTTTTCAAAAGTGAGCGAGGGGGACATTTAAAACTCACCCATATATTAATTACTGAATACGGATTAAAGTAAGAGGAGACATATAAATCACAAAATGCTGGTACATTTGCTTGAAATTACCATAGTATTGTATTCGGTCTGAGGTGATGGTTTCCATACCTACGTCTCAAGGTTGCGCAGTCTAACCGATGACGTCAAACGATGTTGTGTTTATGAGCTTAAAATGGTAAGTTTGTAAAGCAGCTAAAAACTATGAAACTTCGCGTCAACATTGAAGAAGCGTATTTGAGTGGCTTTGCAGGGGTTTGCGATGCGACACGATGTTAAACACATTATCCAGGGCTGATTTGAGCCACATTTTTAAATGGAATTTTCTTATCTTTAATAGTACTCTTGTTTACGTGTTTCAAATTAGATTTTACAGAAAATAAAATTTGAATTCAGAAAATTTGCCTTGATCTACTTTAAACAATATATAGCTTTCATTTAGCTTTCGAAAATTCAAAATCCTATCCCTACTTCATCGGCACTCTTTTCCGCTTGCACTCCGCAGAACTCCACTGGAAATTCACGCAGTTTCACGTTAACGCTTGTGGCTGTTTTGTCTTTGGTCTCAGGGTATACGTTGCCACACAAAATATCCTTTTTATTCACCACGCTAGATGGCGCAGATACGTTTCTCATGTCTGGGATCATCAATTTGATTTATAAATTTAAGAAACATTTTTACAGTAAGCTAAGCTTTACATATTGATCCATGTAACGCATATGCACTCAAATTTCAGGGAATCTTAGCGGGGAAAGTTTCGATTCTATCGTATATTTAAATATGCTTGTACGTATATAACAAATAGTTATCGTCTTGTCTCTCCTCATAGCAAAGCCTTTTAAAAAATATAGATAGCAATTTAACTTACTAAAACAATCAGCTATGTATACACAAATATACTACATTTTACTTACAAATTTACATCGCGTCTTTCAAAATAATGATGTGTCAAGTTTTTATGTACATTTAAATGTGTATGATGAATGGTGCAATGTCCAATCAAAATGCATTCAGCAGACAACTAAAGAACCAAGTCAAATCCTGCTACTTTCGGAACTCTTAACTTCTCGGCTGCAAACTATCGACAATATGATTTGGATACAGAAGCAGAGGGTGTTTCTCCAAAACCTGACTGGAATACATTAACATCTACTCTAACAGTTCACTAACAAGGCTCCACTCTACAGCTATTGTGTTTTGTAACTGTATTGTATTGTAACTAACAGCGGAGTCTAACTCATTTAAAAAAAAAACACAGTACTAAGTATCGTATGTTCAAAGATTGGGTATCCAGCAAAACTACTTGAAAAACGTCAGCGCAAGATTTAAAAACTCAAAAAAGTAAAAACGCAAGTTCTTGAATGTCAACTTTATGCTGATCAAATAAGCTACATCACAACGAAGAAGGCCTTCACATTAACTAACAATTACTTACTGAATAAATTATTTAAATACTCGTATATGAATTTACCGTTTAGACTAAATTTAGCCAAAATTGTTGTTCTTAAAACTTACTTTACTACGTCACGCTTGGTTATAAATAAATAATAGATAATCTTTTTGTAGACAATAAACAATTAACTTGAATAACCATATTGATATATAATATTGTAAAAAAAATATTCTGGATATTCGCATTTGAAAAGTATCTTTCACTGCATACAGATGTTTTGAGAATGGTTCATTTTGTTCTATATCCCCACATTATATGGTATAATGTTTTGGGGAACTGGAATTGTCAATAATATATGTTATCTAAAAATATTCCACTTATTCGCATCAAAAAGTATCTTTCAGACATACAGAGTGTTCAATCACTCATTTCATTCATTCGATATGTTTGTCATTTTAAGAGGTCTCTCAGTTGTCTTAGAAAAGTTTGAAACGATTAGATTGATTATTACAGTGTGTAGATGTGTTTCGTAGCTCGACAAAAATTGTGTAGTACAGTAACCGAGAGGAATCGTGTAGGTAGAATGATTGTTTCTGAAAAGCTACTCTTGAGGGTAGAAGAGTCGTGGTCGAACCCATGTAGGCCTATCAAGTTATTAGCGTTCAAAAGTTTGAAACTGCTGATTCTAACCTGGCTTTACATTTTTAGAGCGGCGATGTTCTTCAAATTAAAATTCAACTCCTTAAGAGGTAGTGATATACACTCTTATATGGTACTAAAGACAAGTACAACTACCTAACTGGGAGTCGCAGGACGGTAGTCTGTGAACGTCACCTTCGCTCCTTAGTCGAAAATAATTAGTTTATATGAGTCACGTGTGCGCTATGTTTCGACGTCGCCCACCGGACGTCTAACACAGTGTCATATGTAAATAGTGTCTATCTTGTGTTAGTATACTCGTATGTGTGTAGTTTTGTACTTTTGAAGACAGATGAACCCCGACGATGCCACATAAGCGTTGAGAAATCTATATTCGCTTGTAGACTCTTCTAGAAAGTAGGATATTCAGGCATAAATACAAGGTATTTAAATATTTTTAAAAATTGGCGTTTCCCGCCACAGCCTCTGGCTGGCTGATCGGATGTTGTACAGTTTTATATAGTATAAACATGTTTTAGTTGCTGTGATGTAAAGGTTTTTACCGAGTTTCATCGAACTCGAACCACACACGCAATTATTATTATTAGAGAATAACCCACTCTTTATGGGTAACACACTACCGAGAAACACTTGAAAATTCGGTTTCTGGAAATTCGTCAGGATTCACGACAGCGCTTGTGACTAGGCGTCGATTATGTTTTGGGAATTCTAACTTTGCCACTTTATCATTTGTTGTTTTGTAGCTTCACACAACATAGTACGATTGCTTATCCTCCTCTACTTTCCTTTTAAACTTACCTTTTCCGCACAGGGAACTATAGTGTACAACAAATGTAATTTCAAATTTGCCTCTGTTGATGCATTCTGTTGGCGTCATATAATTAATTGGTCTAGTTATTGTAACGAGACCGCAACATGTGGTTCCAACCACAAACCTCAACCTTTGATCACTCAGGAGTCAGGGACTGGTGTGTGACACAAAGTGAAATACGTTAACCTGATTGTTCCTTCTAGTGTTAGAAAATAGTGTTAACATGTCACTCAAAATGTGTATTTTCTAACTAAGTTATACGCAGGACGGTTTGTTCTCGTATTGTAGTGTTTTCCAGAAATATTATACATTTAGTATGTGTGTAAACACCCGTTATCTTTATTGTGTGTATCTTATAACTTCCGCACGTCCGAAGCTGCCCTTTCAGATCATAGGCTATCAGAAATGTGTAATTGGTTGCACTGATAAATACATCGTAGTAATGCAATACTTCTGACCTTTAAAACGATGGAATAGTTTCATTTTTTGCAAACTAGAGTTGTGGCAAAACATCACGTTACTTCTTTACTAGCAGTACCACCAATCAAATAAATGAAGGGTTTCATTTTGAATAGTACAACATGAAAACTCTCATTTTTCTAAAACCGAAGATAAAATGAAAATTTCATACGAAGCCCAAAGACGTACAATTATGTAAAGTTCCATGCAGTAATCCCAACTGATAAGCTAAGTCAACATAATGTGATAAGAGAGGTACACAGTAAGGTAGCTTATGCTAAAATTGTAGGATGAGACAAAAAGTTTAAAATTTAATTTTAACCTGCTGCTATTTAGAACTGTTTTAGTATATTTATTGGTGGTGATTGTGGCTTTATTAAAGCTAGACCAAGTGAAACGTTTTGTAAATTGCAAATAGTGCTTCTACGAGGATACACATACGAGTATATATATAAACTCACACAAACGACGTACAAACGTTGGCCTAAGCAGTAGATAGCATCAATCGCAGATGATCTCACAATTTGATAACTTGTCACTATTGCAATTTAACTAAATAATTAATAAATGCTGTAGTCCGTTAAACCAGTTTAAATGTTCCAGTTGCACAGACGTCAGTGAAGCCTGCTAACAGACTATAATAATTATCCATAGCTAGTTTAAAGCTCTACTTACATTTACTCTCCTTCAAAAACACATCATCATCTGACTCCTCCTTCTCTTCGTTTTCGGTGTGGAAAGAGACCTATAACAGGAAGATGTTTGTTATAGCATTGACTTTCCATGGGTAGGATGGAAAGTCAATGGTTATAGTATGAATAGAATTTATTGAATCTAAATGGTTACTGATATTTAATAGTATCTAATTAAAAACCAAAACAAACTGACGATTGTAATACGATTTTAAAAATTGTCTACTACAATAAACGATTTTGATTGATTGATTGATTGATTGATTGAAAACGGTTTGATACTGCAGTATGCAGTTTCTATGTGGAAAAGAATTTAAAACTTTTTCGATGAGTAATTTTTTGTACACACACAGGTCTATGTACGTTTATTAATTACGAGTATACTTGAGTGTAAATTCTTGGTAGACAAATTAACCTGGCATTACATTTACATACGCACTCAAGCAATGGACAAATTGATACCGTCCTTGAACTAACTATTCTGGCTATGTTTTCAGTTGATTAGGGAATGTTGTTCAGATGTGGATTTCGCTACTCATGTAATCATGTGGATTTTGCTCCTTTGATTGGTCACTCTGTGTCAAACCAAAGACAATACATACACATACACATACATAGATAAATTGTCTTTGCTCAAACCATGTCAAGTCAAAGTTTACATAGGTACAACCTAAAGTGATATTCAAGTGATAGTCAAAGATGCCCATTTTCTAGTAGCGACTCCAGGGGTTCGAAATGATTTAATAGAGGATTTAATTAATAGGGGATTCGCGGATTTAATAGAGAAACCTCAGTTAAAACCACAGGTCCAGAGGTAATTTTTGGTCATCTCTCTAGGTAATCTGTGGTTAAAACTAACAATAAAGTCGACCAAACACACCTCTCTCCCCTCCCCCAATAATTTAGGGGTTACTAAAAGCTGAGAGTTCAAGGGTTAAAATCATTTTAAATTGGGAGAGTCAAACTTTGAGTAAACTAACATTTTGGGATAAGTAAAGTTCAATATGAAACAAAATAAAACACACTTCTTATTTCCCAATGTAAATTACTCGTATTTAACCTGAATGAATTTCTCAACTTGGGAATTTGAATTTCGAATTTATAAATCTTTAATAAATATAAATAAGCCACCACGAGTCTAGGATCACTGCAACTGTTACTGATAAAAAAAAAACTCGTTCTAAAGACGATCATCTTAAGCGGTGCTGACACCGGCCGCTTAAAAAAAATAACAGATTTACCTGTTTTTTCAGCAGGGGTCTAGTTTCTTGAGGGGTTCCTTCAGTTTCTTGAGGGGTTGAAAAATAACCACCCATTGACATCCCACTCAACACACACACACACACACGCACTGATCACACGACAACACGTTTACACACCGCACAGCGCACACTGACTAGTGACTCCCTCACTATCAGTTCAGCCAGTGCACAGCTCAGCTGATAGTGACGACCTTGCGCGCCGCGTACACACGAGGCTGGCGAGCACAGCGCACACTGACTAGTGACTCCATCACTATCAGTTCAGCCAGTGCACAGCTCAGCTGATAGTGACGACCTTGCGCGCCGCGTACACGAGGCTGGCGAGCACAGCGCACACTGACTAGTGACTCCCTCACTATCAGTTCAGCCAGTGCACAGCTCAGCTGATAGTGACGACCTTGCGCGCCGCGTACACACGAGGCTGGCGAGCACAGCGCACACTGACTAGTGACTCCCTCACTATCAGTTCAGCCAGTGCACAGCTCAGCTGATAGTGACGACCTTGCGCGCCGCGTACACGAGGCTGGCGAGCAGCGCACACTGACTAGTGACTCCCTCACTATCAGTTCAGCCAGTGCACAGCTCAGCTGATAGTGACGACCTTGCGCGCCGCGTACACACGAGGCTGGCGAGCACAGCGCACACTGACTAGTGACTCCCTCACTATCAGTTCAGCCAGTGCACAGCTCAGCTGATAGTGACGACTTGCGCGCCGCGTACACGGGCTGGCGAGCACAGCGCACACTGACTAGTGACTCCCTCACTATCAGTTCAGCCAGTGCACAGCTCAGCTGATAGTGACGACCTTGCGCGCCGCGTAA
>CM032063.1:51373246-51398736 GCA_018831715.1 Matsumurasca onukii | reverse complement strand
ACCGTCGTGAGACAGGTTAGTTTTACCCTACTAATGACAAATTGTTGTTGCGACAGCATTCATGCGTAGTACGAGAGGAACCGCATGTACGGACCAATGGCACAATACTTGTTCGAGAGAACAGTGGTATGATGCTACGTCCGTTGGATTATGCCTGAACGCCTCTAAGGTCGTATCCGTGCTGTACTGCAATGATAAAAATGGGGCAATTGCATTGTATGGGCAATATAAACCATTTAAAGTTTATAATTTTAATTATAAACGATAAAATGAATTTTATGATGCCTATGTGGAAAGTAATACAGCAAGTGTGCGTATATAAATGATACCCGCATGAAGCGCTATTTACTTAGTAACACATTATTAATACAATGACAAAGCCTAGAATCAATTGTAAACGACTTTGGTAACGGGCAAGGTGTTGTAAGTGGTAGAGCAGCTGCCATACTGCGATCCACTGAAGCTCATCCTTTGCTTGATGATTCGTTGGAGGTATTATGTGAAGATCTTTTTATATAATATATCTCCATCCTGATATCATCTATATATTTTTAGAATGTGAATATATTTCTAACTTGCATGTTTAAAATATATATCCTTCTATTTAAATATATATGATCGATTGATGGATTGGAGTTAAAATATATTTTATATATAAGAAATAAGTAACATAGTATCGAAGACGGATTATCGTAATAAGGAGTTAACTTTAGTTAGCTTCTGCTGTTGAAAACAGGGTTAAAAGAAAGCACATTTATAATGTGTTAGTAATTTGACAATTTATAAACCTTAGTATTCTATACTTAATGTATGTTATATATTTTTATATATACATTTTTAAGTATACGGAAGAAGTCGGTTTTTTTTTTTATATATATGCCTAAGCATATAAAGAGATTGCAATTATGACTAATATCTAAAATCACTAAAAAAAGCTAAGTCTGAGCTATGTCAATGATGTAGGTGTAACATCTAAGTATAGTACACTACATATACTAGTAGTATTTATATATTAATAATCAAAAAAACATGATGTTTTAAAAGCACATGTTAGTATTATATGGAAGTAACTATAACTCTCATTTATAAGAGATATAAGTTAATTCAAGGTGCTGAATTTATCTTATAAGTTCTTGTTGATAATACTTTAAGTACAACGGAACTGTTATAGATGGCACAATTATAGAGCGAATATATAGCTTTAATTGGCACAGGGCGGGGTGTAAGCCTCCTAGATTTTTAATCTAAGGCTACTTCCGGATAGGATGAAATTTCGATTTCATCTGAACTAATTACACCAGCCCGATTGATAAGTCGATAGGTCTATCACCATAAAAAATAGCTAAGATAGGGCTATGTCAATGTTGTAGGTTTAATACATTGACGATTTTTACTTATATAAAAATAGCATTAGAATTATGTCTTATATCCAATCAAAAAGTAGCTAAGTCTGAGCCATGTCAATGTACATTATACTTATATAAATATAGCATTTAAAACGTAGCTAAGTCTGAGCTATGTCAATGATGTTACACATTGATGATTAAAATAAGAAATTTAGTCTTATTGCACTTATATAAATTTGGCATCAGATATTATGTCTTATATCTGATTTTAAAAAAATAGCTAAGTCAAAGCTATTTCAATTTTTATCAATTTTTTCAAGAATTTTTTTGACATTTTTAGCATTAAAATTATGTCTAATATCTAATCAATAAAAAATAGCTAAGTCAGAGCTATTTCAATTTTATCAAATTTTTCAAGAACTTTTTGACAAATTCCAATGATGTAGGTTTAACACATTGACGATTTACACTTATAATAAAAAGCATTAGAATTATGTCTAATATCTAATATAAAAAATGGCTAAGTCTCGAGCAATGTCAATGATATAGGTTTAATACATTGACGATTTACTTTTTATAAAATACATTAGATATTATGTCTAATATCTAATAAAAAAAAAATTGCTAAGTCTGAGCTTTGTGAATATAGTAGCATTGACTATACTACTGTTGATCAGTAGTAGCTACTATATCTTTTATGGATTCACTAGTAGTAGTGTAGTAATACTGTTAACGCAGTAGTACTATACTACTACATCAAAGTGAATAGGGAGAGCATAACTATTTCTTTTAAACTTTTTGCGCCTAGGTAATCGGTATGGTAGGTAAGGGGTTTTACGGTAAAAGACGATTACCTAGGCGCAAAAAAGTTTATAGATTTATAGATAGTGTTTGTTTTCCACCTACAGCTATACTATACCTATATATAGAGAACAACTCAATTTTATATTCAATGACTGAACCTTAGTACTCCATATACGCTTAGTATACGGAAGAAAAGGTTTTTTTTATCGAATTTTTTCAAGAATTTTTTCGAGATTTTCATTTTCATCCAAACTCTTCTGAAGAAATTCAAGTAAGTGCGGGTTAACGGCGGAAGTAACTATGACTTTAACGTAGCCAAATGCCTCGTCATCTAATTAGACGACGCATGAATGGATTAACGAGATTCCTTTACTGTCCCTTTAATCATTTTCCGTAAAATGAAGATTTTCAATTTTTTCTAAGTCCAAACTCTTCAAAATCGACAAAATGAGATTTTCATTTTCCGTAAAATGAAGATTTTCATTTTTTTCTAAGTCCAAACTCTTCAAAATCGACAAAATGAGATTTTCATTTTCCGTAAAATGAAGATTTTCATTTTTTTTTTCTAAGTCCAAACTCTTCAAAATCGACAAAATGAGATTTCATTTTCATTTTCCGTAAAATGAAGATTTTCAATTTTTTTTTCTAAGTCCAAACTCTTCAAAATCGACAAAATGATTTTCATTTTCCGTAAAATGAAGATTTTCTTTTTTTTCTAAGTCCAAACTCTTCAAAATCGACAAAATGAGATTTTCATTTTCCGTAAAATGAAGATTTTCATTTTTTTTCTAAGTCCAAACTCTTCAAAATCGACAAAATGAGATTTTCATTTTCCGTAAAATGAAGATTTTCAATTTTTTCTAAGTCCAAACTCTTCAAAATCGACAAAATGAGATTTTCATTTTCCGTAAAATGAAGATTTTCAATTTTTTTTCTAAGTCCAAACTCTTCAAAATCGACAAATGAGATTTTCATTTTCCGTAAAATGAAGATTTTCATTTTTTTTCTAAGTCCAAACTCTTCAAAATCGACAAAATGAGATTTTCATTTTCCGTAAAATGAAGATTTTCATTTTTTCTAAGTCCAAACTCTTCAAAATCGACAAAATGAGATTTTCATTTTCCGTAAAATGAAGATTTTCATTTTTTTTTTAAGTCCAAACTCTTCAAAATCGACAAAATGAGATTTTTTCATTTTCCGTAAAATGAAGATTTTCATTTTTTTCTAAGTCCAAACTCTTCAAAATCGACAAATGAGATTTTCATTTTCCGTAAAATGAAGATTTTCAATTTTTTCTAAGTCCAAACTCTTCAAAATCGACAAAATGAGATTTTCATTTTCCGTAAAATGAAGATTTTCATTTTTTTCTAAGTCCAAACTCTTCAAAATCGACAAAATGAGATTTTCATTTTCCGTAAAATGAAGATTTTCATTTTTTTCTAAGTCCAAACTCTTCAAAATCGACAAAATGATTTTCATTTTCCGTAAAATGAAGATTTTCATTTTTTTTCTAAGTCCAAACTCTTCAAAATCGACAAATGAGATTTTCATTTTCCGTAAAATGAAGATTTTCATTTTTTTTCTAAGTCCAAACTCTTCAAAATCGACAAAATGAGATTTTCATTTTCCGTAAAATGAAGATTTTCAATTTTTTTTCTAAGTCCAAACTCTTCAAAATCGACAAAATGAGATTTTCATTTTCCGTAAAATGAAGATTTTCAATTTTTTTTCTAAGTCCAAACTCTTCAAAATCGACAAAATGAGATTTTCATTTTCCGTAAAATGAAGATTTTCATTTTTTTTTCTAAGTCCAAACTCTTCAAAATCGACAAAATGAGATTTTCATTTTCCGTAAAATGAAGATTTTCATTTTTTCTAAGTCCAAACTCTTCAAAATCGACAAAATGAGATTTTCATTTTCCGTAAAATGAAGATTTTCATTTTTTCTAAGTCCAAACTCTTCAAAATCGACAAATGAGATTTTCATTTTCCGTAAAATGAAGATTTTCAATTTTTTTCTAAGTCCAAACTCTTCAAAATCGACAAAAGATTTTCATTTTCCGTAAAATGAAGATTTTCAATTTTTTTTCTAAGTCCAAACTCTTCAAAATCGACAAAATGAGATTTTCATTTTCCGTAAAATGAAGATTTTCATTTTTTCTAAGTCCAAACTCTTCAAAATCGACAAAATGAGATTTTCATTTTCCGTAAAATGAAGATTTTCAATTTTTTTTCTAAGTCCAAACTCTTCAAAATCGACAAAATGAGATTTTCATTTTCCAAAATGAAGATTTTCAATTTTTTTTCTAAGTCCAAACTCTTCAAAATCGACAAAATGAGATTTTCATTTTCCGTAAAATGAAGATTTTCATTTTTTTTTTAAGTCCAAACTCTTCAAAATCGACAAAATGAGATTTTCATTTTCCGTAAAATGAAGATTTTCATTTTTTTTCTAAGTCCAAACTTCCAAAATGAGATTTTCATTTTCCGTAAAATGAAGATTTTCATTTTTTTTTCTAAGTCCAAACTCTTCAAAATCGACAAAAAAGATTTTCATTTTCCGTAAAATGAAGATTTTCAATTTTTTTTCTAAGTCCAAACTCTTCAAAATCGACAAAATGAGATTTTCATTTTCCGTAAAATGAAGATTTTCATTTTTTTTCTAAGTCCAAACTCTTCAAAATCGACAAAATGAGATTTTCATTTTCCGTAAAATGAAGATTTTCAATTTTTTTCTAAGTCCAAACTCTTCAAAATCGACAAAATGAGATTTTCATTTTCCGTAAAATGAAGATTTTCATTTTTTTTTCTAAGTCCAAACTCTTCAAAATCGACAAATGAGATTTTCATTTTCCGTAAAATGAAGATTTTCATTTTTTTTTCTAAGTCCAAACTCTTCAAAATCGACAAAATGAGATTTTCATTTTCCGTAAAATGAAGATTTTCAATTTTTTTCTAAGTCCAAACTCTTCAAAATCGACAAAATGAGATTTTCATTTTCCGTAAAATGAAGATTTTCAATTTTCTAAGTCCAAACTCTTCAAAATCGACAAAATGAGATTTTCATTTTCCGTAAAATGAAGATTTTCATTTTTTTTTCTAAGTCCAAACTCTTCAAAATCGACAAAATGAGATTTTCATTTTCCGTAAAATGAAGATTTTCATTTTTTTTCTAAGTCCAAACTCTTCAAAATCGACAAAATGAGATTTTCATTTTCCGTAAAATGAAGATTTTCAATTTTTTCTAAGTCCAAACTCTTCAAAATCGACAAAATGAGATTTTCATTTTCCGTAAAATGAAGATTTTCAATTTTTTCTAAGTCCAAACTCTTCAAAATCGACAAAATGAGATTTTCATTTTCCGTAAAATGAAGATTTTCAATTTTTTCTAAGTCCAAACTCTTCAAAATCGAAATGAGATTTTCATTTTCCGTAAAATGAAGATTTTCATTTTTTTCTAAGTCCAAACTCTTCAAAATCGACAAAATGAGATTTTCATTTTCCGTAAAATGAAGATTTTCATTTTTTCTAAGTCCAAACTCTTCAAAATCGACAAAATGAGATTTTCATTTTCCGTAAAATGAAGATTTTCATTTCTAAGTCCAAACTCTTCAAAATCGACAAAATGAGATTTTCATTTTCCGTAAAATGAAGATTTTCAATTTTTTCAAAGTCCAAAATGTTCATTTTCCGTAAAATGAAGATTTTCATTTTTTTCTAAGTCCAAACTCTTCAAAATCGACAAAATGAGATTTTCATTTTCCGTAAAATGAAGATTTTCATTTAAGTCCAAACTCTTCAAAATCGACAAAATGAGATTTTCATATTCCGTAAAATGAAGATTTTCAATTTTTTTCTAAGTCCAAACTATGGTCCCCAATTAGTAGTAAAGCACCTGATGGTTTTAATGCAAACTGATTTTCGCCCAATATGATGTTTTTCTTCCATTTTTCCGTATTGTGTGTCTACTGGTTTGAACATCACACAAAACCATAGTATGATGGGTAGTGGTAGTTCCGTCGAAAATTTTTCTAAGTCTGAGAAAATTTTCTAAGTCCAAAATTTAAAAAATTTTTTCAAAGTTCATAAATTAAAAAAAATGAAAAATAAAAAAATATGAAAATGAAAAAAATAAATTCTTTCTCATGACTGAGCAAAAAGCGATTTCAGTGTTAACGACATTCGTCAGATGATTTTCTGAGTTTAACAAACGTTGAACTATTGAAAATGAAACAGTCTAACATATGCAGCAAAAGATTGTGTTATTCGCACAATAATTGCTAAAATAATCAGTGGTGGTGCATTGAAAAGAACGATTTTCTGAGTTTAACAAACGTTGAACTATTGAAAATCAAGTAATATGTGATAGAGAAGATAAAGGCAATTATCACAACTCAGGTCAGTGGTGCGGTGCTAAGAAGATTAAAAATTAGAGTTGAAAGTTTTTCTTAGTCCAAGTCCAAGATTGAAAACTGTCTCTCTATAATGAAGACTTTTAACTTTCGATTTCATAGTAAAGTGATGAAATTAGACCCTAAGGGTGTATAAGGCTTCTACCGGTTTGCGACTTGCTAAAACCCTATTGTAATGTAGACCAATCTGCATTATGCTTGTCGCTTGTCGGCTAGGTTATGAAGTGGTGCAATGCGAAGAATGTCTGAAAACGATATTCTTCGAAGATGATTTTCTGAGTTTAACAAACGTTGAACTTCTGAAAACGAAACAGTCTAACATATGTGCAAAGCAAAAGATTGTGTTATTCGCACAATAATTGCTAAAATAATCAGTGGTGGTGCATTGAAAAGAACGATTTTCTGAGTTTAACAAACGTTGAACTATTGAAAATCAAGTAATATGTGATAGAGAAGTTAAAGGCAACTATCACAACACAGGTCAGTGATGCATTGCGAAGAATGTCTGAAAACGATATTCTTCGAAGATGATTTTCTTAGTTTAACAAACGTTGAACTACTGAAAATCAAACAGTCTAACATATGTGCAAAGCAAAAGATTGTGTTATTCGCACAATAATTGCTAAAATAATCAGTGGTGGTGCATTGAAAAGAACGATTTTCTGAGTTTAACAAACGTTGAACTATTGAAAATCAAGTAATATGTGATAGAGAAGTTAAAGGCAACTATCACAACACAGGTCAGTGACGCATTGCGAAGAATGTCTGAAAACGATATTCTTCGAAGATTTTCTTAGTTTAACAAACGTTGAACTACTGAAAATCAAACAGTCTAACATATGTGCAAAGCAAAGGATTGTGTTATTCGCACAATAAATGCTAAAATAATCAGTGGTGGTGCATTGAAGAATGATTTTCAGAGTTTAACAAACGTTGAACTATTGAAAATCAAGTAATATGTGAGAGAAGTTAAAGGCAACTATCACAATTCAGGTCAGTGGTGCGGATATAAGAAGATGAAGAATTATTCTAAGTCCAGAAGTCTTAAGATTGAAAACTGTCTTTGATAATAAAGACTTTCAACTTTCGATTTCATAGTAAAGTGAAGAAATTAGACCCTAACGGGTGTATAAGGTTTCTACCGGTTTGCGACTTGCTAAAAACCCATTGTAATGTAGAAGAACCTACATTATGCTAGTCGATTGTCGGCTAGGTATTTATAGTAATCGATTACGAAGTAAGTTGTACTATATGTATGACAATCCTTCTATGTAATCACACGAAAGATGCGTTTATAATTTCAATTCGTTTTGAAATTATAAGTGATGAGAATTATAAATTTTTCACAAATATATTACGTCCCAAAAAGTTGATTGATTTACTTCTTTGAATAAGATTGTAGTCAATCGTGTATTTTATATTTGAATGAAGAAAAGATTTACTCTTAGTATTCAGGCAAGTATAAATAAACACAAATGAAAAATCCTAAAACTTGACATACTTGTAAGGAATGTGTTAAGTATAAAATTTGAAAATCCTAAAGACGAAATGATGCTGAAGGGTATCATATTCGTCAAAGCATGCATTTTTTCGTCGTGGCATGTGAATTATTACCTATAAAGTATATAAGTTGCCTGTATACCGCCCAATATAAATGCTTTATGAGTAATAATCGTGTTCTTTTGGTTTGAACCGTTAATATTGCACTTCATTATCTGAGTTCTATGTCAAAACTGAACACACAGCTTGAAAATCCTAAAACTTGACTAATTTGTAATGAATAAGTTAAGTATAAAATTTGAATTCTAAAGGCGAAATAAGGTATCGAAAGATTCTTATTCGTCAAAATGTTTTACTAACATAAAACATTATTCTGGTTGATCCTGCCAGTAGTTATATGCTTGTCTCAAAGATTAAGCCATGCATGTCTAAGTACACACGAATTAAAAGTGAAACCGCAAAAGGCTCATTATATCAGTTATGGTTCATTAGATCGTTAACAGTTACTTGGATAACTGTGGTAATTCTAGAGCTAATACATGCAATATAAACACGGACTTTTGGAACGTGTGCTTTTATTAGGCTAAAACCAAGCGATTTTTTCGGAAATCGTTATAATGGTTGAACTCTAGATAACATGTCGATCGTACGGTCTCGTACCGACGACAGATCTTTCGAATGTCTGCCCTATCAACTTTGATGGTAGTATCTAGGACTACCATGGTTGCTACGGGTAACGGGGAATCAGGGTTCGATTCCGAGAGGGAGCCTGAGAAACGGCTACCACATCTAAGGAAGGCAGCAGGCGCGTAAATTACCCACTCCCAGCCCGGGAGGTAGTGACGAAAATAACAATACAGGACTCATATCCGAGGCCCTGTAATGGAGAGTACACTTTAAATCCGTTAACAAGGACCTATTGAGGGCAAGTCTGGTGCCAGCAGCTGCGGTAATTCCAGCTCCAATAGCGTATATTAAAGTTGTTGCGGTTAAAACGTTCGTAGTTGAGCTTGTGCTTCATACGGGTAGTATAATCTGTCATTGTGGATTATGCGTTACCTTATGTATGTAAGCGTATTACCGGTGGAGTTCTAACATACAATTGTAATACTTGTATTATCTCTTGTATGTACCTCCTATTTAAAACCTGCTTCAGTGCTCTTCATCGAGTGCTGTTGTAGGCCGGTACAATTACTTTGAACAAATTAGAGTGCTAAAAGCAGGCTCCAAATGCCTGAATATTCTGTGCATGGAATAATGAAATAAGATCTCTGTTCTACTTTCATTGGTTTTAGAACAAGAGATAATGATTAATAGAAGCAGTTTGGGGCATTAGTATTACGACGCGAGAGGTGAAATTCTTGGACCGTCGTAAGACTAACTTAAGCGGCATTTGCCAAAGATGTTTTCATTAATCAAGAACGAAAGTTAGAGGTTCGAAGGCGATCAGATACCGCCCTAGTTCTAACCATAAACGATGCCAACTAGCAATTGGGTGTAGCTACTACTATGGCTCTCTCAGTGGCTTCCCGGAAACCAAAGTTTTTGGCTCCGGGGAAGTATGGTTGCAAAGCTGAAACTTAAAGGAATTGACGGAAGGGCACCACCAGGAGTGGAGCCTGCGGCTTAATTTGACTCAACACGGGAAAACTTACCAGGTCCGAACATAAGCGTGTAAGACAGATTGATAGCTCTTTCTCGAATCTATGGGTGGTGGTGCATGGCCGTTCTTAGTTCGTGGAGTGATTTGTCTGGTTAATTCCGCTAACGAACGAGACTCAAATATATTAAATAGATGCTTTCAGGATTATGGTGTTGAAGTTTGCATAGCCTTCGTTTATTTAATGCAGTAAAATGTATAAAATGCTCGAATGTGTTTATGTAAGTGGAGCCGTACCTGTTTGTTTGTCTCATTTAAAAGGACACTAGCTTCTTGGACAAATTGCGTCTAGCAATAACGAGATTGAGCAATAACAGGTCAGTGATGCCCTTAGATGTCCTGGGCTGCACGCGCTACAATGAAAGTATCAACGTGTATTTCCTAGACCGAGAGGTCCTAAACCGCTGAACCACTTTCATGCTTGGGATTGTGAACTGAAACTGTTCACATGAACTTGAATTCCAGTAAGTGCGAGTCATTAACTCGCATTGATTACGTCCCTGCCCTTGTACACACCGCCCGTCGCTACTAGCGATTGAATTTTTAGTGAGGTCTCCGGACGTGATCACTGTGACACATAATATTGTGTTACGGTTGTTTCGCAAAAGTTGACCGAACTTGAGAATTTAGAGGAAGTAAAAGTCGTAACAAGGTTTCCGTAGGTGAACCTGCGGAAGGATCATTAACGTGTTCCTTTCCGAAATACTTTACAAATGCACTTGTGTATTTTAAAGTAAAATAATATCGAAAGATGACGAAAAGTTTTCTTTAGAAAGCCTAGTAGTCGTCAAATCCTTAAAACGAAAAGTTTTATTTTAATAAAACCAAGTAGTCAATAAGTGATGAGAATTATGAATTCTTTTCACAAATATACATTACGTCCCTGCAAATTATTGATTTACTTTTGAAAAAAATTGTAAGTCAATAATATATATTACGTCCCAAAGAAATTACACAAGTGATGAGAATTATAAATTCTTTTTCACAAATATATTACGTCCCAACAAAGTTGATTGATTTACTTTTTGAATAAGATTGTAGTCAATCGTGTATTTTATATTTGAATGAAGAAAAGATTTACTCTTAGTATTCAGGCAAGTATAAATAAACACAAATGAAAATCCTAAAACTTGACATACTTGTAAGGAATGTGTTAAGTATAAAAATTTGAAAATCCTAAAGACGAAATGATGCTGAAGGGTATCATATTCGTCAAAGCATGTATTTTTCGTCGTGGCATGTGAATTATTACCTATAAAGTATATAAGTTGCCTGTATACCGCCCAATATAAATGCTTTATGAGTAATAATCGTGTTCTTTTTGGTTTGAACCGGTAATATTGCACTTCATTATCTGAGTTCTATATTAAAACTGAACACACAGCTTGAAAATCCTAAAACTTGACTAATTTGTAATGAATATGTTAAGTATAAAATTTGAATTCCTAAAGGCGAAATAAGGTATCGAAAGATTCTTATTCGTCCGGCTAATGGCTGAAATAAAATGAATCCTAAAACTTGACAAATTTATTTAAATATAAAAATGTTAAGTATAAAATTTAAAACATAAAAATTGTTGTACTTAAAGACATGAAAACCTAATATAAGTATAGTAATACTATTTTCAAACAATGCATGTTTTCTTATATATATATATATATATATATATATAAGTATAGTATACTATTTTCAAACAATGCATGTTTTTCTTATATTAGAATTTTTGTGTTAGATAAGTTAATGTTTTTTATGTGGGTTCTGATTTTATCAAAACATACGCATATAAAATCTAAGATATTCGCAACAATATATGTTTATATAAAATCACTTAAAATTCAAAATATTTTAAGCGATTACAATATTGACTTAAAGTAAAAAAAAAATTTAAAAACTCTAAGCGGTGGATCACTCGGCTCATGGGTCGATGAAGAACGCAGCAAACTGTGCGTCATCGTGTGAACTGCAGGACACATGAACATCGACATTTTGAACGCATATCGCAGTCCATGCTGTTATGTACTTTAATTAATTTTGAAGTGCTGCTTGGACTACATATGGTTGAGGGTTGTTAGACTATAAAAACAGTTGAATTTTTGTTATAATTAATTTTATGACATTAATTCACATGGTATATTGATGGAGTTTTGATGTGCATTTTTTTTAAAAATTAAACATTTTAAGCCCGCAATATAAATGAACATGAAATAAAAAAAGTCTCTTAATTTATATGCACTTAGTATTCATAAAATGCATATTATTTATAAGGATTAAAGGTCAAAGAACTAAAATAATCCCTAAAACCTTAAACTTATAATAATATGTTTTTAAAATAGAAAAATCCGTAAAGAAGAAAAGTGTTGAATTTTGAGCAAAAAAATTTGTTTACACAACCTCAACTCATATGGGAATACCCCCAAATTTAAGCATATTAATAAGGAGGAAAAGAAACTAACTAGGATTTTCTTAGTAGCGGCGAGCGAAAAGAAACTAGTTCAGCACTAAGTCATTTTGTCTTTAATGGCAAATATGAGATGCAGTGTATGGAACACCTATAATCTAGTATGAGAAATTAACGATTTAAGTCCTTCTTAAATGAGGCCATTTACCCATAGAGGGTGCTAGGCCCGTATAACGTTAATGATTACTAGAAGGTGCTTCCAAAGAGTCGTGTTGCTTGATAGTGCAGCACTAAGTGGGTGGTAAACTCCATCTAAAACTAAATATAACCATGAGACCGATAGTAAACAAGTACCGTGAGGGAAAGTTGAAAAGAACTCTGAATAGAGAGTTAAATAGTACGTGAAACTGCTTAGAGGTTAAGCCCGATGAACCTGAATATCCATTATGGAAAAAACCACTTAATATTATTTATATTATAATATAATATAATAAGAACAGTGTGCACTTTTTCCATAAAGGACATTGTAATCTGTTAATATAAAAATTAAAAATTTATCAAAAGATCTTAAGGCCATGTTTGTTCAAATTATTTTGTTCCGGCAATTTAACATAGAATAATTCCTTTGTATCTGATAAAGTATTGACAGATTTATTATATATAGTGCTTTAAATTCTTAATTGAATTTTACAATAGCATAAATAATATATCCTTGGATATATTTATGTTTAATATTGTATGCGCTTATATGATTTACAATGCGGTAGATTCAGGATACCTTCGGGACCCGTCTTGAAACACGGACCAAGGAGTCTAACATATGTGCAAGTTATTGGGAAAATTATTTTTAAAAAAATAAACCCAAAAGCGTAATTAACTTAACTGTTAAATGGGATTAGTTTATTTTAATATTTTTATTAATTTAAAAATAAAATAAATACAATCCCGGGCGTTCTATACAGTTATGTGTAATGTTATTTTTAATAATATTTATACCTCTAACTAGGACGTACCTTGAGCATATATGCTGTGACCCGAAAGATGGTGAACTATACTTGATCAGGTTGAAGTCAGGGGAAACCCTGATGGAAGACCGAAACAGTTCTGACGTGCAAATCGATTGTCAGAATTGAGTATAGGGCGGAAGACCAATCGAATCATCTAGTAGCTGGTTCCCACCGAAGTTTCTCTCAGGATAGCTGGTGCATTAAAATAATCTTATCTGGTAAAGCGAATGATTAGAGGCCTTAGGGTCGAAACGATCTTAACCTATTCTCAAACTTTAAATGGGTAAAACCTCACCTTTCTTAATATGAAGGTTGTGGTTATGATATTTTGTGCCCAGTGGGCCACTTTTGGTAAGCAGAACTGGCGCTGTGGGATGAACCAAACGTAATGTTAAGGTGCCCAAATTAACAACTCATGCAGATACCATGAAAGGCGTTGGTTGCTTAAAACAGCAGGACGGTGGACTTGGAAGTCGTAATCCGCTAAGGAGTGTGTAACAACTCACCTGCCGAAGCAACTAGCCCTTAAAATGGATGGCGCTTAAGTTGTATACCTATACATTACTGCTAAAGTAGATGATTTATTTTCTTAATTGATTATAAATTTTGAAACTTTAGTAAGTAGGTGGGTACAATGGTGTGTGTAGAAGTGTTTGGCGTAAGCCTGCATGGAGCCGCCATTGGTACAGATCTTGGTGGTAGTAGCAAATAATCGAATGAGACCTTGAGGACTGAAGTGGAGAAGGGTTTCGTGTGAACAGTGGTTGATCACGAGTTAGTCGGTCCTAAGTTCAAGGCGAAAGCCGAAAATTTTCAAGTTATAATAAAAGTACGTAAAAATACGAAACAGAGAGAAGGTAAAATATTTTGATTGAAATATCCTAAAAAAAATAAGAATTAATTTTCTTATATTTTTTCCACTTTTTTAAAAGTAGAAGCCAAAATATTTCTTCGAATTTTCAAAATTTTTATATTTATTATAATACACTTGATTATTTTTGAACGAAAGGGAATACGGTTCCATTCCGTAACCTGTTGAGTATACGTTTGTTATTAAAATGGGCTTTTGCTCATCCTGGCAACAGGAACGACCATAAAGAAGCCGTCGAGAGATATCGGAAGAGTTTTCTTTTCTGTTTTATAGTCGTACTACCATGGAAGTCTTTCGAAGAGAGATGGTAGATGGACTAGAAAGAGCATGACATTTACTGTTGTGTCGATATTTTCTCTTCGGACCTTGAAAATTTATGGCGGGGTAACGCAAACTTCTCAACAGGCCGTACCGATATCCGCAGCTGGTCTCCAAGGTGAAGAGTCTCTAGTCGATAGAATAATGTAGGTAAGGGAAGTCGGCAAATTAGATCCGTAACTTGGATAAGGATTGGCTCTGAAGATTGAGATAGTCGGGCTTGATTGGGAAGCAATACCATGGTTTATGTGCTCGTTCTGGGTAAATAGAAATTTTCGGATTTTGTTCCCCGGAGTAGTTTACGTAGCCAATTGTGGAACTTTCTAGCTAATAATCTTATAATGATATTATCACTTAATTGGGGTATTTAATTATTTGATTTCGAACGACTATCAATTAACAATCAATTCAGAACTGGCACGGACTTGGGGAATCCGACTGTCTAATTAAAACAAAGCATTGTGATGGCCCTAACGGGTTGACAATGTGATTCTGCCCAGTGCTCTGTCAAAGTGAAGAAATTCAAGTAAGCGCGGGTTAACGGCGGGAGTAACTATGACTCTTTAAGGTAGCCAAATGCCTTCATCTAATTAGTGACGCGCATGAATGGATTAACGAGATTCCTACTGTCCCTATCTACTATCTAGCGAAACCACAGCCAAGGGAACGGGCTTGGAATAATTAGGGGAAAGAAGACCCTGTTGAGCTTGACTCAATCTGGCAATGTAAGGAGACATAAGAGGTGTAGAATAAGTGGGAGAAATTAATGTTTCATTTTTTTCGCCAATGAAATACCACTACTCTTATTGTTTCCTTACTTACTTGATAAAATGGAACGTGTATTATTGCTTAGCCATTATACGGAGATATTTTAATATTTCTAATGGTATTGGGTAATAATGCAAGCTTCTTGATCAAAATATCATGAGTTTGTTATATAATTGTAAACAAATTTCGATGAAATAATTATATTGTGTATATTTGAAAATTTTTAATTTTAAATTTTATGCATAATGTTAATTATATTAATTAAATTTGGTATAACTCCTATTACTTAGATATGATCCATTTCAAGGACATTGCTAGGTAGGAGTTCGACGGGCGGTACATCTTTCAAATAATAACGAAGGTGTCCTAAGGCAGCCAGTGCGGACAGAAACCACATAGAGCAAAAGGGCAAATGCTGACTTGATCTCGGTGTCCAGTACACACAGAGACAGCAAAAGCTCGGCCTATCGATCCTTTTGGTTTAAAGAGTTTTTATCAAGAGGTGTCAAGCCACGGGTAACTGGCTTGTGGCGGCCAAGCGTTCATAGCGACGTCGCTTTTGATCCTTCGATGTCGGCTCTCCTATCATTGTGAAGCAAAATTCACCAAGCGTTGGATTGTTCACCCATGCAAGGGAACGTGAGCTGGGTTTAGACCGTCGTGAGACAGGTTAGTTTTACCCTACTAATGACAAATTGTTGTTGCGACAGCATTCCGTAGTACGAGAGGAACCGCATGTACGGACCAATGGCACAATACTTGTTCGAGAGAACAGTGGTATGATGCTACGTCCGTTGGATTATGCCTGAACGCCTCTAAGGTCGTATCCGTGCTGTACTGCAATGATAAAAATGGGGCAATTGCATTGTATGGGCAATATAAACCATTTAAAGTTTATAATTTTAATTATAAACGATAAAATGAATTTTATGATGCCTATGTGGAAAGTAATACAGCAAGTGTGCGTATATAAATGATACCCGCATGAAGCGCTATTTACTTAGTAACACATTATTAATACAAACAAAGCCTAGAATCAATTGTAAACGACTTTGGTAACGGGCAAGGTGTTGTAAGTGGTAGAGCAGCTGCCATACTGCGATCCACTGAAGCTCATCCTTGCTTGATGATTCGTTGGAGGTATTATGTGAAGATCTTTTTATATAATATATCTCCATCCTGATATCATCTATATATTTTTAGAATGTGAATATATTTCTAACTTGCATGTTTAAAATATATATCCTTCTATTTAAATATATATGATCGATTGATGGATTGGAGTTAAAAATATATTTTATATATAAGAAATAAGTAACATAGTATCGAAGACGGATTATCGTAATAAGGAGTTAACTTTAGTTACTGCTGTTGAAAACAGGGTTAAAAGAAAGCACATTTATAATGTGTTAGTAATTTGACAATTTATAAACCTTAGTATTCTATACTTAATGTATGTTATATATTTTAATATATACATTTTAAGTATACGGAAGAAGTTTTTTTTTTTTATATATATGCCTAAGCATATAAAGAGATTGCAATTATGACTAATATCTAAAATCACTAAAAAAGCTAAGTCTGAGCTATGTCAATGATGTAGGTGTAACATCTAAGTATAGTACACTACATATACTAGTAGTATTTATATTATTAATCAAAAAAAGCATGATGTTTTAAAAGCACATGTTAGTATTATATGGAAGTAACTATAACTCTCATTTATAAGAGATATAAGTTAATTCAAGGTGCTGAATTTATCTTATAAGTTCTTGTTGATAATACTTTAAGTACAACGGAACTGTTATAGATGGCACATATAGAGCGAATATATAGCTTTAATTGGCACAGGGCGGGTGTAAGCCTCCTAGATTTTAATCTAGGCTACTCCGATAGGATGAAATTCGATTTCATCTGAACTAATTACACCAGCCCGATTGATAAGTCGATAGGTCTATCACCATAAAAAATAGCTAAGATAGGGCTATGTCAATGTTGTAGGTTTAATACATTGACGATTTTACTTATATAAAATAGCATTAGAATTATGTCTTATATCCAATCAAAAAAAGTAGCTAAGTCTGAGCCATGTCAATGTACATTATACTTATATAAATATAGCATTTAAAACGTAGCTAAGTCTGAGCTATGTCAATGATGTTACACATTGATGATTAAAATAAGAAATTTAGTCTTATTGCACTTATATAAATTTGGCATCAGATATTATGTCTTATATCTGATTTTAAAAATAGCTAAGTCAAAGCTATTTCAATTTTATCAAATTTTTCAAGAATTTTTGACATTTTAGCATTAAAATTATGTCTAATATCTAATCAATAAAAAATAGCTAAGTCAGAGCTATTTCAATTTTATCAAATTTTTCAAGAACTTTTTGACAAATTCCAATGATGTAGGTTTAACACATTGACGATTTACACTTATAATAAAGCATTAGAATTATGTCTAATATCTAATAAAAAAATGGCTAAGTCAGCAATGTCAATGATATAGGTTTAATACATTGACGATTTTTTTTATAAAATACATTAGATATTATGTCTAATATCTAATAAAAAAAAATTGCTAAGTCTGAGTTTCTGTGAATAGCATTGACCATTCTATTACTGTTGATCAGTAGTAGCTACTATATCTTTTATGGATTCACTAGTAGTAGTGTAGTAATACTGTTAACGCAGTAGTACTATACTACTACATCAAAGTGAATAGGGGAGAGCATAACTATTCACTTTCAAAACTTTTTTTGCGCCTAGGTAATCGGTATGGTAGGTAAGGGTTTTACGGTAAGACGATTACCTAGGCGCAAAAAAAAGTTTATAGATTTATAGATAGTGTTTTGTTTTCCACCTCCACAGCTATACTATACCCATATATATAGAGAACAACCTATATTTCCATATTCAATGACTGGAACCTTAGTACCCATATACGCTGTATATGGAAGAAAAGTTTTTTTATCGAATTTTTTCAAGAATTTTCGAGATTTTCATTTTCATCCAAACCTTCTGAAGAAATTCAAGTAAGCGGTTAACGGGGAGTAACTATGACTCTCTTTAACGTAGCCAAATGCCTCGTCATCTAATTAGTGACGCGCATGAATGGATTAACGAGATTCCTACTGTCTAGATTTTCATTCGTAAAATGAAGATTTTCATTTTTTTTTCTAAGTCCAAACTCTTCAAAATCGACAAAATGAGATTTCATTTCCGTAAAATGAAGATTTTCAATTTTTTTTCTAAGTCCAAACTTCAAAATCGACAAAATGAGATTTTCATTTTCCGTAAAATGAAGATTTTCAATTTTTTTTCTAAGTCCAAACTCTTCAAAATCGACAAAATGAGATTTTCATTTTCCGTAAAATGAAGATTTTCATTTTTTTTCTAAGTCCAAACTCTTCAAAATCGACAAATGAGATTTTCATTTTCCGTAAAATGAAGATTTTCAATTTTTTTCTAAGTCCAAACTTCAAAATCGACAAAATGAGATTTTCATTTTCCGTAAAATGAAGATTTTCAATTTTTTTTTAAGTCCAAACTCTTCAAAATCGACAAATGATTTTCATTTTCCAAAATGAAGATTTCATTTTTTTTCTAAGTCCAAACTCTTCAAAATCGACAAAATGAGATTTTCATTTTCCGTAAAATGAAGATTTTATTTTTTTTTCTAAGTCCAAACTTTCAAAATCGACAAAATGAGATTTTCATTTTCCGTAAAATGAAGATTTTCAATTTCTAAGTCCAAACTCTTCAAAATCGATAAAATGATTTCATTTTCCGTAAAATGAAGATTTTCATTTTTTTCTAAGTCCAAACTCTTCAAAATCGACAAAATGAGATTTTCATTTTCCGTAAAATGAAGATTTTCAATTTTTCTAAGTCCAAACTCTTCAAAATCGACAAAATGAGATTTTCATTTTCCGTAAAATGAAGATTTTCAATTTTTTTCTAAGTCCAAACTCTTCAAAATCGACAAAATGAGATTTTCATTTTCCGTAAAATGAAGATTTTCAATTTTTTTTCTAAGTCCAAACTCTTCAAAATCGACAAAATGAGATTTTCATTTTCCGTAAAATGAAGATTTTCATTTTTTTTTCTAAGTCCAAACTCTTCAAAATCGATTTTTCATTTTCCGTAAAATGAAGATTTTCATTTTTTTTCTAAGTCCAAACTCTTCAAAATCGACAAAATGAGATTTTCATTTTCCGTAAAATGAAGATTTTCAATTTTTTTCTAAGTCCAAACTCTTCAAAATCGACAAAATGAGATTTTCATTTTCCGTAAAATGAAGATTTTCAATTTTTTTCTAAGTCCAAACTCTTCAAAATCGACAAAATGAGATTTTCATTTTCCGTAAAATGAAGATTTTCATTTTTTTTCTAAGTCCAAACTCTTCAAAATCGACAAAATGAGATTTTCATTTTCCGTAAAATGAAGATTTTTTTCTAAGTCCAAACTCTTCAAAATCGACAAAATGAGATTTTCATTTTCCGTAAAATGAAGATTTTCAATTTTTTTCTAAGTCCAAACTCTTCAAAATCGACAAAATGAGATTTTCATTTTCCGTAAAATGAAGATTTTCAATTTTTTTTCTAAGTCCAAACTCTTCAAAATCGACAAAATGAGATTTTCATTTTCCGTAAAATGAAGATTTTCAATTTTTTTCTAAGTCCAAACTCTTCAAAATCGACAAAATGAGATTTTCATTTTCCGTAAAATGAAGATTTTCATTTTTTCTAAGTCCAAACTCTTCAAAATCGACAAAATGAGATTTTCATTTTCCGTAAAATGAAGATTTTCAATTTTTTTCTAAGTCCAAACTCTTCAAAATCGACAAAATGAGATTTTCATTTTCCGTAAAATGAAGATTTTCATTTTTTCTAAGTCCAAACTCTTCAAAATCGACAAAATGAGATTTTCATTTTCCGTAAAATGAAGATTTTCAATTTTTTTTCTAAGTCCAAACTCTTCAAAATCGACAAATGAGATTTTCATTTTCCGTAAAATGAAGATTTTCAATTTTTTTTCTAAGTCCAAACTCTTCAAAATCGACAAAATGAGATTTTCATTTTCCGTAAAATGAAGATTTTCAATTTTTTTTCTAAGTCCAAACTCTTCAAAATCGACAAAATGAGATTTTCATTTTCCGTAAAATGAAGATTTTCATTTTTTTTTCTAAGTCCAAACTCTTCAAAATCGACAAAATGAGATTTTCATTTTCCGTAAAATGAAGATTTTCAATTTTTTTTCTAAGTCCAAACTCTTCAAAATCGACAAAATGAGATTTTCATTTTCCGTAAAATGAAGATTTTCAATTTTTTTCTAAGTCCAAACTCTTCAAAATCGACAAATGAGATTTTCATTTTCCGTAAAATGAAGATTTTCAATTTTTTTTCTAAGTCCAAACTCTTCAAAATCGACAAATGAGATTTTCATTTTCCGTAAAATGAAGATTTTCAATTTTTTTCTAAGTCCAAACTCTTCAAAATCGACAAAATGAGATTTTCATTTTCCGTAAAATGAAGATTTTCAATTTTTTTCTAAGTCCAAACTCTTCAAAATCGACAAAATGAGATTTTCATTTTCCAAAATGAAGATTTTCAATTTTTTTCTAAGTCCAAACTCTTCAAAATCGACAAAATGAGATTTTCATTTTCCGTAAAATGAAGATTTTTTTTTTTTTTTCTAAGTCCAAACTCTTCAAAATCGACAAAATGAGATTTTCATTTTCCGTAAAATGAAGATTTTCATTTTTTTCTAAGTCCAAACTCTTCAAAATCGACAAAATGAGATTCATTTTCCGTAAAATGAAGATTTTCATTTTTTTCTAAGTCCAAACTCTTCAAAATCGACAAAATGAGATTTTCATTTTCCGTAAAATGAAGATTTTCATTTTTTTCTAAGTCCAAACTCTTCAAAATCGACAAAATGAGATTTTCATTTTCCGTAAAATGAAGATTTTCAATTTTTTCTAAGTCCAAACTCTTCAAAATCGACAAAATGAGATTTTCATTTTCCGTAAAATGAAGATTTTCATTTTTTTCTAAGTCCAAACTCTTCAAAATCGACAAAATGATTTTCATTTTCCGTAAAATGAAGATTTTCATTTTTTTTCTAAGTCCAAACTCTTCAAAATCGACAAATGAGATTTTCATTTTCCGTAAAATGAAGATTTTCAATTTTTTTTCTAAGTCCAAACTCTTCAAAATCGACAAAATGAGATTTTCATTTTCCGTAAAATGAAGATTTTCATTTTTTTTCTAAGTCCAAACTCTTCAAAATCGACAAATGAGATTTCATTTTCCGTAAAATGAAGATTTTCATTTTTTCTAAGTCCAAACTCTTCAAAATCGACAAATGAGATTTTCATTTTCCGTAAAATGAAGATTTTCAATTTTTTTTCTAAGTCCAAACTTTCAAAATCGACAAAATGAGATTTTCATTTTCCGTAAAATGAAGATTTTCATTTTTTTTCTAAGTCCAAACTCTTCAAAATCGACAAATGAGATTTTCATTTTCCGTAAAATGAAAGATTTTCAATTTTTTTCTAAGTCCAAACTCTTCAAAATCGACAAAATGAGATTTTCATTTTCCGTAAAATGAAGATTTTCATTTTTTTTCTAAGTCCAAACTCAAAAATCGACAAATGAGATTTTCTATTTCGTAAAATGAAGATTTTCAATTTTTTTCTAAGTCCAAACTCTTCAAAATCGACAAATGAGATTTTCATTTTCCGTAAAATGAAGATTTCATTTTTTTTCTAAGTCCAAACTCTTCAAAATCGACAAAATGAGATTTTCATTTTCCGTAAAATGAAGATTTTCATTTTTTTCTAAGTCCAAACTCTTCAAAATCGACAAAATGAGATTTTCATTTTCCGTAAAATGAAGATTAATTTTTCTAAAACCAAACTCTTCAAAATCGACAAAAGATTTTCATTTTCCGTAAAATGAAGATTTTCATTTTTTTTTCTAAGTCCAAACTCTTCAAAATCGACAATGAGATTTTCATTTTCCGTAAAATGAAGATTTTCAATTTTTTCTAAGTCCAAACTCTTCAAAATCGACAAATGAATTTTCCGTAAAATGAAGATTTTCATTTTTTTTCTAAGTCCAAACCTTCAAACGACAAAATGAGATTTCATTTTCCGTAAAATGAAGATTTTCAATTTTTTCTAAGTCCAAACTCTTCAAAATCGACAAATGAGATTTTCATTTTCCGTAAAATGAAGATTTTCAATTTTTTTTCTAAGTCCAAACCTTCAAAATCGACAAAATGAGATTTTCATTTTCCGTGTAAAATGAAGATTTTCACTTTTTTTTCTAAGTTCAAACTCTTCAAAATCGACAAATGAGATTTTCATTTTCCGTAAAATGAAGATTTTCTATTTTTTTCTAAGTCCAAACTCTTCAAAATCGACAAAATGAGATTTTCATTTTCCGTAAAATGAAGATTTTATTTTTTCTAAGTCCAAACTCTTCAAAATCGACAAAATGAGATTTTCATTTTCCGTAAAATGAAGATTTTCAATTTTTTCTAAGTCCAAACTCAAAATCGACAAAATGAGATTTCATTTTCCGTAAACAAAGATTTTCAATTTTTTTTTTCTAAGTTCAAACTCTTCAAAATCGACAAAATGAGATTTTCATTTTCCGTAAAATGAAGATTTTCATTTTTTTTTCTAAGTCCAAACTCTTCAAAATCGACAAAATGAGATTTTCATTTTCCGTAAAATGAAGATTTTCAATTTTTTCTAAGTCCAAACTCTTCAAAATCGACAAAATGAGATTTTCATTTTCCGTAAAATGATTTTCATTTTTTCTAAGTCCAAACTTCAAAATCGACAAAATGAGATTTTCATATTCCGTAAAATGAAGATTTTCAATTTTTTTCTAAGTCCAAACTATGGTCCCCCAATCTGGTAGTAAAGCACCCGATTGGTGCTTAATGAAACTTCGATTTTCGCCCAATATGATGTTTTTCTTTCTTCCTTTTTCCAGAAAGAAGTTCATTGGTTTGAACATCACAAACCATAGTATGATGGTAGTAGGGAAGCCCGTCGAAAATTTTTCAAGTCTGAGAAAATTTTCTAAGTCCAAAATTTAAAAATTTTTCAAAGTTCATAAATTAAAAAAAAAATATGAAAAATAAAAATATGAAAATAAAAAAATATGAAAAAATGAAAATAAATTTTTCTCATGACTGAGAAAAGCGATTTCAGTGTTAACGATATTCGTCAAATGATTTTCTGAGTTTAACAAACGTTGAACTATTGAAAATCAAGTAATATGTGATAGAGAAGTTAAAGGCAACTATCACAAAACAGGTCATGATGCATTGCGAAGAATGTCTGAAAACGATATTTTCGAAGGATTTTAGTTTAACAAACGTTGAACCAACAAAAGAAACAGTCTAACATATGTGCAGCAAAAGATTGTGTTATTCGCACATAATTGCAAAATAATCAGTGGTGGTGCATTTAAAAAGAACGATTTTCTGAGTTTAACAAACGTTGAACTATTGAAAATCAAGTAATATGATAGAGAAGATAAAGGCAATTATCACAACTCAGGTCAGTGGTGGTGCTAAGAAGATTAAAATTAGAGTTGAAGTTTTCTTAGTCCAGTCCAAGATTGAAAACTGTCTTCTATAATGAAGATTTTAACTTTCGATTTCATAGTAAAGTGATGAAATTAGACCCTAAATATAAGGTTCTACCGGTTTGCGACTTGCTAAACCCTATTGTAATGTAGACCAATCTGTATATGCTTTGTCGCTTGTCGGCTAGGTTATGAAGTGGTGCAATGCGAAGAATGTCTGAAAACGATATTCTTCGAAGATGATTTTTCTGAGTTTAACAAACGTTGAACTTCTAAAACGAAACAGTCTAACATATGTGCCAAAGATTGTGTTATTCGCACAATAATTGCAAAATAATCAGTGGTGGTGCATTGAAAAGAACGATTTTCAGTTTAACAAACGTTGAACTATTGAAAATTGGTAATATGATAGAGAAGTTAAAGGCAACTATCACAACACAGGTCAGTGATGCATTGCGAAGAATGTCTGAAAACGATATTCTTCGAAGATGATTTTAGTTTAACAAACGTTGAACTACTGAAAATCAAACAGTCTAACATATGTGCAAAAAGCAAAAGATTGTGTTATTCGCACAATAATTGCTAAAATAATCAGTGGTGGTGCATTGAAAAGAACGATTTTCTGAGTTTAACAAACGTTGAACTATTGAAAATCAAGTAATATGTGATAGAGAAGTTAAAGGCAACTATCACAACACAGGTCAGTGACGCATTGCGAAGAATGTCTGAAAACGATATTCTTCGAAGATTTTCTTAGTTTAACAAACGTTGAACTACTGAAAATCAAACAGTCTAACTATATAAAGCAAGGATTGTGTTATTCGCACAATAAATGCTAAAATAATGTGGTGGTGCATTGAAAGAATGATTTTCAGAGTTTAACAAACGTTGAACTATTGAAAATCAAGTAATATGATAGAAAGTTAAAGGCAACTATCACAATTCAGGTCAGTGGTGCGGATATAAGAAGATGAAGAATTATTCTAAGTCCAGAAGTCTTAAGATTGAAAACTGTCTTTGATAATAAAGACTTAACTTTCGATTTCATAGTAAAGTGAAGAAATTAGACCCTAACGGGTGTATAAGGTTTCTACCGGTTTGCGACTTGCTAAAAACCCTATTGTAATGTAGAAGAACCTACATTATGCTAGTCGATTGTCGGCTAGGTATTTATAGTAATCGATTACGAAGTAAGTTGTACTATATGTATGACAATCCTTCTATGTAATCACACGAAAGATGCGTTTATAATTTCAATTCGTTTTGAAATTATAAGTGATGAAATTATAAATTCTTTTCACAAATATATTACGTCCCAAAAAAGTTGATTGATTTACTTCTTTGAATAAGATTGTAGTCAATCGTGTATTTTAGAATGAAGAAAAGATTTACTCTTAGTATTCAGGCAAGTATAAATAAACACAAATGAAAAATCCTAAAACTTGACATACTTAAGGGAATGTGTTAAGTATAAAAATTTGAAAATCCTAAAGACGAAATGATGCTGAAGGGTATCATATTCGTCAAATATTTTCGTCGTGGCATGTGAATTATTATATAAAGTATATAAGTTGCCTGTATACCGCCCAATATAAATGCTTTATGAGTAATAATCGTGTTCTTTTGGTTTGAACCGTTAATATTGCACTTCATTATCTGAGTTCTATGTCAAAACTGAACACACAGCTTGAAAATCCTAAAACTTGACTAATTTGTAATGAATAAGTTAAGTATAAAAATTTAATTCTAAAGGCGAAATAAGGTATCGAAAGATTCTTATTCGTCAAAA
>CM032063.1:51365127-51373146 GCA_018831715.1 Matsumurasca onukii | reverse complement strand
CGGTCCCGGTTTCGGGCGGCCTAAAATCACTCCTCGTGTACACCATGACGGGCTAGCCTCTGTGCTGACTCGGCCAAGTCTCTATATCGCAACACCTGATTCTTTGCCGGACTTCGTTCGTAACTGTTGGAATTTATTCCTCGGAAGCGTTCGTTGCGAAGGCAAAAAACGAAGTTTGTACTCGTTTTAAACAGTGCAACGCAGAGCAATCCATTGTCGGTTGGCTCGGACGTAAGTTGTGTGACTTGGCAGTGCCGTCCCTGGACGGTGCTCTAATCTTGCGGGCCATTGCGGCCCGATGATACCTGCGTTGGCGGCCACTAGCTGGCCCTGATGTCGGGTCGGCAGTAATTCCCTGTCCCTCACACTTCTTCGCCGGTCTCCTGACAAGGGTCGCCGGTCTCGATCTGTTGGTCGGAATTAGAGTGTTACGAGCTAGACTACGGTCTAGGCTCGGCCTTGTCTCTATATCGCAACTAATCTTGACATTTTGCCGGACTTGACAGTTACTGTTATGCGAGGCAAAATAGTTGTTACTGTTTACTAAGACAGTGCAAACCTCACGGCTAACCTGTGTGTTGGTCTCCGATTGTCCCGGGCCTGTGGAAACCCACAAAAAGGCGCACTATGAGGGCAACGGAGACGCTCGCCGGGCCTGGCAACCCATAGAGTCGAGATAGACCCCGATGAGGGCTACTCGCACGCACAGGCGAAGCCAACAAAACATATTCGGGCGGTCGGCGCCGACACGGTTCGCCGTGGACGCGCTGTTCTGCCCGTGATATATTGCCGGGTATACCGGGAGTAGTGCCCCTGGATACCCAGAGCAGTAGCGATAATTTATTATCCTCTGCTCCTGGTTGATCCTGCCAGTAGTCATATGCTTGTCTCAAAGATTAAGCCATGCAAGTCTCAGTACAAGCCTTACTAAGGCGAAACCGCAAAAGGCTCATTAAATCAGTTATGGTTCCTTGATCGTACAATCCATTACATGGATAACTGTGGTAATTCTAGAGCTAATACATGCAAACAGAATCCCGACCTGAGATGGAGGGACGCTTTATTAGATCAAAACCAATCGGGGCTCCGGCCTCGCACTTGGTGACTCTGAATAACTTACAGCTGATCGCACGGTCCACGTACCGGCGACGCATCTTTCAAATGTCTGACTTATCAACTGTCGATGGTAGATTCTGCGCCTACCATGGTTGTAACGGGTAACGGGGAATCAGGGTTCGATTCCGGAGAGGGAGCCTGAGAAACGGCTACCACATCCAAGGAAGGCAGCAGGCGCGCAATTACCCACTCCCGGCACGGGAGGTAGTGACGAAAATAACGATACGGGACTCATCCGAGGCCCCGTAATCGGAATGAGTACACTTTAAATCCTTTAACAAGTACCAATGAGGGCAAGTCTGGTGCCAGCAGCCGCGGTAATTCCAGCCCAATAGCGTATATTAAAGTTGTTGCGGTTAAAAAGCTCGTAGTTGATCTGTGTCTCAAGTTGTCGGTTCACCGCTCGCGGTGTCAACTGGCATGTCCTGTGGGACGTCCTGCCGGTGGTTTGACGGGCTTTCGTGGTGTAGGGTAACCAAAGCACCACGTCTGTCCCGGCAACCGATTTTATCCCGCCGCGGTGCTCTTCATTGAGTGTCATGGTGGGCCGGCACGTTTACTTTGAACAAATTAGAGTGCTTAAAGCAGGCCGATTAATGCCTGAATATGTGTGCATGGAATAATGGAATAGGACTTCGGTTCTACATTTTGTTGGTTTTAAGAACTGAAGTAATGATTAATAGGACAGGCGGGGCATTCGTATTGCGACGTTAGAGGTGAAATTCTGGATCGTCGCAAGACGTACCTAAGCGAAAGCATTTGCCAAGTATGTCTTCATTAATCAAGAACGAAAGTTAGAGGTTCGAAGGCGATCAGATACCGCCCTAGTTCTAACCATAAACGATGCCAGCCAGCGATCCGCCAAAGTTCCTCCGATGACTTGGCGGGCAGCTTCCGGGAAACCAAAGCTTTGGGTTCCGGGGAAGTATGGTTGCAAAGCTGAAACTTAAAGGAATTGACGGAAGGGCACCACCAGGAGTGGAGCCTGCGGCTTAATTTGACTCAACACGGGAAACCTCACCAGGCCCGGACACTGGAAGGATTGACAGATTGATAGCTCTCTTGATTCAGTGGGTGGTGGTGCATGGCCGTTCTTAGTTGGTGGAGCGATTTGTCTGGTTAATTCCGATAACGAACGAGACTCTAGCCTACTAACTAGGCGTATCTGGTATCCAAATAGTGCTACCAGCGAACATGACTCTTCTTAGAGGGACAGGCGGCTTCTAGCCGCACGAGACTGAGCAATAACAGGTCTGTGATGCCCTTAGATGTCCTGGGCCGCACGCGCGCTACACTGAAGGAATCAGCGTCTTCCCTGGCCGTAAGGTCCGGGTAACCGTTGAACCTCCTTGCTAGGGACTGGGGCTTGCAATTGTTCCCCATGAACGAGGAATTCCCAGTAAGCGCGAGTCATAAGCTCGCGTTGATTACGTCCCTGCCCTTGTACACACCGCCCGTCGCTACTACCGATTGAATGATTTAGTGAGGTCTTCGGACTGGGACGCGGTGATCGCCTCGGCGGTCACCGATGATACCGGAAAGATGACCAAACTTGATCATTTAGAGGAAGTAAAAGTCGTAACAAGGTTTCCGTAGGTGAACCTGCGGAAGGATCATTAACGTGATGTCCAGGCTACGGCTTGACACACGAACATATTATAAACACCCGCTCCTCCACGAGCAACCACGCACCTATTGTACTATAGTAACTGGCGTGGGGAGGTAGCGGGTGTAAGGGAGTGCCTGAGCCACACTACCCGTAAAAATCCCGAAAGATGGTTAAACAACAGCTCCACACCGGTAGCCTGACCAACTAACCGGGTGGGCTGTTTATCTAGAGGGGACGGACCCGGCCTCTCTAGCATACATTACGTCCCTGGTGTGGGACCGTCACAGTGAGTAAGAGATGAAAGGACGATACCGGCGAAAAATCTCGAAATAGCTGACACGAAGCGGTGCAAGCCTCGTGTGTCGTCAAGCGTAAAAGCAAGGCAAATGGCAAAAACCTGTTGTGGTCTCCGATAGTCGCCGGGTATAAAGGTGTCCGCCCCACAGATAGGCGCACTATAAGGGGAACGGAGACGCTCGACCGGGCCTGGCAACCCGGCGGGTCGTAGACCCCAAAGAGGGCTACTCGGGCACAGAGTTTAATACAAACGCCGACGCTATACACGCTGCACGACCACACACCGTGATGTTTCACTCAGTACTGGACGCACTCGAGAAGGCTGGGTAAAGTCGGACGGCCAAGTCGTGAAACCGTTGACGAGATGTCGGCCAATGATCACAGTCTGAAGTGAGAGACGCTAAGAAATGGAAGTTCCCTTAGCTGGGCCTTCGATTCGCCCGTGTCGGCTCTTTTTCCGTACACACGCGGGTTCGTCGCTCACTGACGACGCTACGGCGTCCCTGTGCTAGGCCTTACGTACTCGAACGGTGTCTCACTGCCGCCACCCGTCCGTCCGTTGTCCGAGTAACTCGGAACACTGTGTTCGGAACCCGTCAGCACCGAGTTAACAGTTACTACTAGAGTACAAGACGTGCCGGCCAATATTGGACACGTTATGCCCGGACCCCTGGTCTATAGTTGGTGGATAGAACCAGGGGCCGCGGTACGTGATCTAGGTCGGTGCGCGGTTCACAATCGGAAAGATATCCCCACCTTTTGCCGGGTGCGGGAGCGGCCGTGCGCGCGTGGTTCTGTCACCCGCCTGTGTCTCTGGCGTTTGCAATGACGACGTGGTCATCACCGCCACGTAACAGCGAACGCAAAACGAGTCCAGACCGGGTGTCAGACCTCGCGCCCGACCGCGCCGTGTGGCCCTCAGCCCTTGCGGCTGAGCGGCGTGACCGGCCTGTGTCGGTCCAAACAGACGTCTGATGATCTGAAAGTCATTTCAAGCCCCCGTGATACTTGGCCCTGTAGAGCCGCGCCACGAGGTACGGAAACTCTCTGTGTGGAAGATCAGTACTGCAGAGACGAGTACGCCTGGCGTTTCCGGGAATCGACCTGAGGGGTCATATGTTCAAAGTAGTCAGTAGCCTCGGCGAAAACTACTCTACGGACAACCCGACTCAGGTGTCGACCGGGGCTATTTACCGTATCCGTACGGTAGGACCGTAGAAGTGCCCTTGGCCCAAAACCACGGTTATGTGTGATGTGCGCCGGTGGGAGCGACCACCGGCCGCTTGACAGATGACGATTAAGATAGACAACGTCGGACCGACCAGGCCGGAAGGCCACGATAAAAGCGGTCAATCGACCGTGGCGCTCTGGAAAACCATCGAGCCCCCGTGATTATCGGTAGAGTACGCTACGAGGTCCGGAAACTCTCCGTACGCGGAGAGGAGTACGCCTGGCGTGAGAGCCGTGTGACGGCCTGACTGGGTCAGCTGTTCTGGTTCTGTGTACCTAGAGTCGAGCACACGTGTGAGCCGGCATGGAAAGCAGTATCGAGCAAGTACCCTGTCGAGACACTCGCCCTCCGGGGCGTGCCTGTCCTCGGCCAGTAGGGAACGCCGAACGTGTGTACCGTGTCGGAACAATTGCACTGTGCGTCGACGGCTCTGGCGAAAAGTAGTACCAGATCAAACCCACAGGTGACGAGCACGGTCCTTTACCGTACCCCAAGTCCACGGGGACGGTAGGACCACCGTTGTCCCTGGTAACTCACGGTTGCTGTGTTGTGTAATTGCGAGCCGCGTGGGTGGAACCACCGGCCGCTCGATGGTTGCGTTCAGACGTAGCGCCGGTCGCCGGAGAGAGCTTCTCGCCCTCCGCGCCGACCCGACTCACTGTAAAAAACGGAACTTTGGAATGCTATCGAAAACCCGTTGATCGCCCGTATAGCACACCGCGAGGTTTGGAACCTCTCGGGCGGTTTACCGTCCCGAGACCAGTACGCCCGGTGTGAGTTCCGGAGACACGGCCTGACTGGGTCAGCTGTTCAGTAGTACTGGTGTTCAGCCAGAGTCGAGCACACCGCGAGTCAATCGCCCGTGCATAGTACCAGTCGAGTACGTCGGAAAGCAAGGAGTCATCTAAGGTACCCTGTCGAGACACTCGCCCCGGGCGTGCCTGTCCTCGGCCAGTAGGGAACGCAGCAAGTACCCTGTCGAGACACTCGCCCCCGGGCGTGCCTGTCCTCGGCCAGTAGGGAACGTAGATGGCTGGTTGTTAGTAGCGTTACGGAAACCACTGTACGAATGGCTCAGAATGGCGGCCCACTACCTGATCATACCCACAGGTGACGTGACCGGACCTCTTTTGCCGTCCAGTACGGTAGGACATTGGAAGTCCCATCCACTGTCCCGGGTGTATATCACGGATTATACAACGGTAAGGCACGACTTACCGGTTTTCGATAGCTAGTACGAGTACCGATCATACCGGCGGGTTTTAGGTGGAACCCTTGCCGGGAGAGGGGACCGGTTCAGGACCCGGTCCCGGACGGGCCAGTCGTGTTAGCGCTAAGGTACGAACTCGAGAGACGTACCGCGGAGCACGGCTGGTCGGTCCGGGTACACGTGAGGCGTGTGAGTGCGCCCCGTGTTACCGTGTTACCGATTGTGAACGTCAGGCTACCCAAAACTCTCGCATTTGAAATGCCACAAACAAAAATCCGGTCACGGCCGGTACGCGGGAGCGTATAATTCCACAAACAGACTACCCTGAACGGTGGATCACTTGGCTCGTGGGTCGATGAAAAACGCAGCTAAACGCGCGTTGACGTGTGAACTGCAGGACACATGAACATCGACAATTTGAACGCACATTGCGGCCCTGGGAACAATTCCAAGGGCTACGCCTGTCTGAGGGTCGGCTTTACTAGAACTTCGGTTCAACCAATCTTGCGCCGCCAACGTCTGAGACAGCGGGGGTTTTACAAGTGCGGGGGCGGTCTCAGGACCGGACGGTGGTGGGAGCGCTCCGGCGACCCCACCGTCGTCAAGCCGCTGTCGATTCGCATGGTGGATGTCTACAACCACGATGCCCGCGTACCCGTAAAGGTGCTACGCGCAGGATCGCACGGTTCTCCCGTACACGCCCCGCCGAGACGGCCGGCACAAGTGCATCCAGCACTGTGACACTACGAGGAATCTGTCTTGAAGCTTGGGGGCGGTACGGTTCTCGTTGCGTCCGCACTGGTCGGCTCTGTGTGCCGCGCCAGTGTACCGAAGGCAGGTCAGGTGCGAGCAAGCGGACCCTCGGGTCCGCCTCGTCAACCCGATTAAGCACGGTTCGAGGTGGAAGTCCGCTGGTGGCCTGGTTACCCAAAGTCCCAGGCCTGCGTCCCGGACGCCCCCGAGGGGTGTTCCGGCGGCGTTCGGAACTGCTGGACGGTCGCGGGTCGGGGCGCGTCTCGAGACGCGTCTCGTCCGCGGAGTTCCCGTGCAGGGTGCGGTGTGATACACTGTTACGGGTGCACTTTGTCGGTGGCGTCACGCTACTTGAGTCCCTCGCCGGTCCGCCGGCGTTGGTCTCCTCAAATACACAAGTCCGCGGTGTACCGTCCTAGCGACGGGGACCGCGGCACGGTAGGCCCGGACGGCCGCGAGAACCGCAAGTCCCCTTCATAGGGACTTCGGGCGACCGCATGCCAGCCCGCCTGCTCTTGCGTGAACGACTTTCAACGTGAAGATGGTCAACCACAAGGCAAGTGTCAGGTAGCCCGCCGGTCCCAAGGGACCCGCGCGAGCGTGGAAGGTTTGCTCGCACCTCGCCGGCTCTGAGTACCGGGTAACCGATTGCGGCGCAGCGAAGCACGTGACCCGGTCCGCGCGAGCTCGCCCAAAACAGCTGCGACCTCAGATCAGGTGGGACTACCCGCTGAATTTAAGCATATTATTAAGCGGTGGAAAAGAAACTAACAAGGATTCCTTAGTAGCTGCGAGCGAACCGGGAAGAGCCCAGCACTGAATCCCGCCGACTTGTCGGCAGGAAATGTGGTGTTCGGGAGGACCCGCTTAACCCGGGCGCCGGAGGCCAGTCCAAGTCCATCTTGAATGGGGCCACTGCCCGCAGAGGGTGCCAGGCCCGTAGGACGGTCACCGGTTCCGGGTGGGTCTCTCCAGAGTCGGGTTGCTTGAGAGTGCAGCCTTAAGTAGGTGGTAAACCCATCTAAGGCTAAATATGACCACGAGACCGATAGAAAACAAGTACCGTGAGGGAAAGTTGAAAAGAACTTTGAAGAGAGAGTTCAAGAGTACGTGAAACCGTTCAGGGGTAAACGGAAAAGACTTTAAACACCGAACGGGGAGATTCACGCCTTCTCGCATGAGTCGGCTCCCGCGAGGTCAGATGGCACCGTTCGCCCGCTCGGCGCAAGTCGTTGCGGGTCGTTTCTTCCCTCAGTAGGACGTCGCGACCCGTCAGTCGGCGGCCGACGGCCCCGGGTGGTGCCCGAGCGCGGTCTTCGGACTTGTCGCTCGGACCCCGGGTGTCCCGGCCGTTCCGTCGGACGGTATGAGATGCAGGTGTCGGACCGCCGAAACCCAGTTTTGGCGTCCGCCGGTCGCAAGCTTGGCGTGTCGTCGGGATGACGGACCCTACGGTCCGGCCTCGCGCCGTCCGGCTGTTGGCGGCCGTGTCTCGGACGGGTCTTGTAACACCGGTCGGCGATGTCAGTTTAAGGTACTTATCCGACCCGTCTTGAAACACGGACCAAGGAGTCTAACATGTGCGCGAGTCATTTGGGTGCAAACCTAAAGGCGCAATGAATTGAAGGTCCGGCTTGCCGGACCGAGGGAGGATGGACGCGCAGCCACGAGGCGGCGTCCTGCACTCCCGGGCGTCTCTTCTCACTGCGAGAAGAGGCGCACCCAGAGCGTACACGTTGGGACCCGAAAGATGGTGAACTATGCCTGGCCAGGACGAAGTCAGGGAAACCCTGATGGAGGTCC
>CM032063.1:51332627-51360127 GCA_018831715.1 Matsumurasca onukii | reverse complement strand
GGTAAAATTCGATTTTTCCACTTTTGGTCCAAGATCTAAGTAGTCCCCACTGTACTGACCCCGAAAATGCATAAAACTCAAAATCGATGTCGGACAACATTTTTGGCCAAAATCTTCACTCGACTTTCGACAAAGTCGCCTCGGCTCCCGCCAACCGACGTACGGCTTCCCTTCTAACTGAGAAGCCGACTCGTCCGACCCCTTGGCCCAGAACGAGGCACTGTTCTCCGCCAACCGTAGTACGGCTCCCCTTCTACCGGAGAGGCCGGCCCGTCCGACAGCTTGGCTGAGAACGAGCCACATTTTCCCGCCAACTGTCTCGGCGAGTAGGCCTAGAAAATTTTTTTCCCGAAAGTGGCCGTTTTATACATTTTCGGAACCGCCTTGACGAGACGAACACAATGGTGCAAAGAACGGTCAGATATCTCCATCCGTTCTCGAGTTATTCAACTTTTTCTAAACCAGTATACGGCGGGACTTAGAAAATTTTCGTCACGAACCGATATTTGGTAAAATTTTCGATTTTTCCACTTTTGGTCCAAGATCTAAGTAGTCCCCACTGTACTGACCCCGAAAATGCATAAAACTCAAAATCGATGTCGGACAACATTTTTGGCCAAAATCTTCACTCGACTTTCGACAAAGTCGCCTCGGCTCCCGCCAACCGACGTACGGCTTCCCTTCTAACTGAGAAGCCGACTCGTCCGACCCCTGGCCCAGAACGAGGCACTGTTCTCCGCCAACCGTAGTACGGCTCCCCTTCTACCGGAGAGGCCGGCCCGTCCGACAGCTTGGCTGAGAACGAGCCACATTTTCCCGCCAACTGTCTCGGCGAGTAGGCCTAGAAAATTTTTTTCCCGAAAGTGGCCGTTTTATACATTTTCGGAACCGCCTTGACGAGACGAACACAATGGTGCAAAGAACGGTCAGATATCTCCATCCGTTCTCGAGTTATTCACGAAAAACTATCGAAAAACGAGTGTCTGCGAGACGTACACGGGTGTACGTCCGCAGCTCGAGTTCCTATTGTATAGCATTGGGAGTTTCCTGAGACCGACTTTTCGAAGTTGATTCGGACGTCCTCGGTGTCTATGCGAAAAGGATGGGCGAAAGCCGTAGTGAGCCTGGCCTGAAACCCTCCGAACTCTAGGGCTTGCCCTACCCACAGCATAGCCACGAGCAGCCGCCTCGCTCCCTGTAGCTTTGAGGATTCACGGCGAAGCTCCGTTGGTGGCAAACAGTCTCTGGGCGCCTCTGGCGTATCGGCCCGGCAAGTCCGGTGCTCGTTCACGTTCCAGGGGGCCCTTATACCAAAACTAGTAAACACTTCGCCTCTCCGGGCGTAAGCAAACATGAGTTATAAACTTATGAACGAAATGTGAAAAGAAACAAAATCAGACCCGGCCGAGTGCCGGTGTCTACGAAGTGATCTTAAATGAAGATCTAGCCATGAATCTTGATTGTTGGTCGGAATTAGAGTGTCCAGCAGTCGGATGTTAGTTCCGTTGTGGTGTCAGAGGGGAGTTGGACCGGTTAGCATATTAGCGACGCTGGTGCCTAAACTGTGCAGCCGCCTGCGGCCCACGGTGCCCGTGCCGCGGACTCCGGTCCCGGTTTCGGGCGGCCTAAAATCACTCCTCGTGTACACCATGACGGGCTAGCCTCTGTGCTGACTCGGCCAAGTCTCTATATCGCAACACCTGATTCTTTGCCGGACTTCGTTCGTAACTGTTGGAATTTATTCCTCGGAAGCGTTCGTTGCGAAGGCAAAAACGAAGTTTGTACTCGTTTTTAAACAGTGCAACGCAGAGCAATCCATTGTCGGTTGGCTCGGACGTAAGTTGTGTGACTTGGGGCAGGGGCCGTCCCTGGGACGGTGCCTAATCTTGCGGGCCATTGCGGCCCGATGATACCTGCGTTGGCGGCCACTAGCTGGCCCTGATGTCGGGTCGGCAGTAATTCCCTGTCCCTCACACTTCGCCGGTCTCCTGACAAGGGTCGCCGGTCTCGATCTGTTGGTCGGAATTAGAGTGTTACGAGCTAGACTACGGTCTAGGCTCGGCCTTGTCTCTATATCGCAACTAATCTTGACATTTTGCCGGACTTGACAGTTACTGTTATGCGAGGCAAAATAGTTGTTACTGTTTACTAAGACAGTGCAAACCTCACGGCTAACCTGTGTGTTGGTCTCCGATTGTCCGGGCCTGTGGAAACCCACAAAAGGCGCACTATGAGGGCAACGGAGACGCTCGCCGGGCCTGGCAACCCATAGAGTCGAGATAGACCCCGATGAGGGCTACTACTGCACGCACAGGCGAAGCCAACAAAACATTCTCGGGCGGTCGGCGCCGACACGGTTCGCCGTGGACGCGCTGTTCTGCCCGTGATATATTGCCGGGTATACCGGGAGTAGTGCCCCTGGATACCCAGAGCAGTAGCGATAATTTATTATCCTCTGCTCCCTGGTTGATCCTGCCAGTAGTCATATGCTTGTCTCAAAGATTAAGCCATGCAAGTCTCAGTACAAGCCTTACTAAGGCGAAACCGCAAAAGGCTCATTAAATCAGTTATGGTTCCTTGATCGTACAATCCATTACATGGATAACTGTGGTAATTCTAGAGCTAATACATGCAAACAGAATCCCGACCTGAGATGGGAGGGACGCTTTATTAGATCAAAACCAATCGGGGCTCCGGCCTCGCACTCTTGGTGACTCTGAATAACTTACAGCTGATCGCACGGTCCACGTACCGGCGACGCATCTTTCAAATGTCTGACTTATCAACTGTCGATGGTAGATTCTGCGCCTACCATGGTTGTAACGGGTAACGGGGAATCAGGGTTCGATTCCGGAGAGGGAGCCTGAGAAACGGCTACCACATCCAAGGAAGGCAGCAGGCGCGCAATTACCCACTCCCGGCACGGGAGGTAGTGACGAAAAATAACGATACGGGACTCATCCGAGGCCCCGTAATCGGAATGAGTACACTTTAAATCCTTTAACAAGTACCAATTGAGGGCAAGTCTGGTGCCAGCAGCCGCGGTAATTCCAGCCCAATAGCGTATATTAAAGTTGTTGCGGTTAAAAAGCTCGTAGTTGATCTGTGTCTCGCTGTCGGTTCACCGCTCGCGGTGTCAACTGGCATGTCCTGTGGGACGTCCTGCCGGTGGTTTGACGGGCTTTCGTGGTGTAGGGTAACCAAAGCACCACGTCTGTCCCGGCAACCGATTTTATCCCGCCGCGGTGCTCTTCATTGAGTGTCATGGTGGGCCGGCACGTTTACTTTGAACAAATTAGAGTGCTTAAAGCAGGCCGATTAATGCCTGAATATGTGTGCATGGAATAATGGAATAGGACTTCGGTTCTACATTTTGTTGGTTTTAAGAACTGAAGTAATGATTAATAGGGACAGGCGGGGGCATTCGTATTGCGACGTTAGAGGTGAAATTTGGATCGTCGCAAGACGTACCTAAGCGAAAGCATTTGCCAAGTATGTCTTCATTAATCAAGAACGAAAGTTAGAGGTTCGAAGGCGATCAGATACCGCCCTAGTTCTAACCATAAACGATGCCAGCCAGCGATCCGCCAAAGTTCCTCCGATGACTTGGCGGGCAGCTTCCGGAAACCAAAGCTTTTGGGTTCCGGGGAAGTATGGTTGCAAAGCTGAAACTTAAAGGAATTGACGGAAGGGCACCACCAGGAGTGGAGCCTGCGGCTTAATTTGACTCAACACGGGAAACCTCACCAGGCCCGGACACTGGAAGGATTGACAGATTGATAGCTCTTTCTTGATTCAGTGGGTGGTGGTGCATGGCCGTTCTTAGTTGGTGGAGCGATTTGTCTGGTTAATTCCGATAACGAACGAGACTCTAGCCTACTAACTAGGCGTATCTGGTATCCAAATAGTGCTACCAGCGAACATGACTCTTCTTAGAGGGACAGGCGGCTTCTAGCCGCACGAGACTGAGCAATAACAGGTCTGTGATGCCCTTAGATGTCCTGGGCCGCACGCGCGCTACACTGAAGGAATCAGCGTGTCTTCCCTGGCCGTAAGGTCCGGGTAACCCGTTGAACCTCCTTCGTGCTAGGGACTGGGGCTTGCAATTGTTCCCCATGAACGAGGAATTCCCAGTAAGCGCGAGTCATAAGCTCGCGTTGATTACGTCCCTGCCCTTTGTACACACCGCCCGTCGCTACTACCGATTGAATGATTTAGTGAGGTCTTCGGACTGGGACGCGGTGATCGCCTCGGCGGTCACCGATGATACCGGAAAGATGACCAAACTTGATCATTTAGAGGAAGTAAAAGTCGTAACAAGGTTTCCGTAGGTGAACCTGCGGAAGGATCATTAACGTGATGTCCAGGCTACGGCTTGACACACGAACATATTATAAACACCCGCTCCTCCACGAGCAACCACGCACCTATTGTACTATAGTAACTGGCGTGGGGAGGTAGCGGGTGTAAGGGAGTGCCTGAGCCACACTACCCGTAAAAATCCCGAAAGATGGTTAAACAACAGCTCCACACCGGTAGCCTGACCAACTAACCGGGTGGGCTGTTTATCTAGAGGGGACGGACCCGGCCTCTCTAGCATACATTACGTCCCTGGTGTGGGACCGTCACAGTGAGTAAGAGATGAAAGGACGATACCGGCGAAAAATCTCGAAATAGCTGACACGAAGCGGTGCAAGCTCTCGGGTGTGTCGTCAAGCGTAAAAGCAAGGCAAATGGCAAAAAAAACCTGTTGTGGTCTCCGATAGTCGCCGGGGTATAAAAGGTGTCCGCCCCACAGATAGGCGCACTATAAGGGGAACGGAGACGCTCGACCGGGCCTGGCAACCCGGCGGGTCGTAGTAGACCCCAAAGAGGGCTACTCGGGCACAGAGTTTAATACAAACGCCGACGCTATACACGCTGCACGACCACACACCGTGATGTTTCACTCAGTACTGGACGCACTCGAGAAGGCTGGGTAAAGTCGGACGGCCAAGTCGTGAAACCGTTGACGAGATGTCGGCCAATGATCACAGTCTGAAGTGAGAGACGCTAAGAAATGGAAGTTCCCTTAGCTGGGCCTTCGATTCGCCCGTGTCGGCTCTTTTTCCGTACACACGCGGGTTCGTCGCTCACTGACGACGCTACGGCGTCCCTGTGCTAGGCCTTACGTACTCGAACGGTGTCTCACTGCCGCCACCCGTCCGTCCGTTGTCCGAGTAACTCGGAACACTGTGTTCGGAACCCGTCAGCACCGAGTTAACAGTTACTACTAGAGTACAAGACGTGCCGGCCAATATTGGACACGTTATGCCCGGACCCCTGGTCTATAGTTGGTGGATAGAACCAGGGGCCGCGGTACGTGATCTAGGTCGGTGCGCGGTTCACAATCGGAAAGATATCCCCACCTTTTGCCGGGTGCGGGAGCGGCCGTGCGCGCGTGGTTCTGTCACCCGCCTGTGTCTCTGGCGTTTGCAATGACGACGTGGTCATCACCGCCACGTAACAGCGAACGCAAAACGAGTCCAGACCGGCTGTCAGACCTCGCGCCCGACCGCGCCGTGTGGCCCTCAGCCCTTGCGGCTGAGCGGCGTGACCGGCCTGTGTCGGTCCAAACAGACGTCTGATGATCTGAAAGTCATTTCAAGCCCCCGTGATACTTGGCCCTGTAGAGCCGCGCCACGAGGTACGGAAACTCTCTGTGTGGAAGATCAGTACTGCAGAGACGAGTACGCCTGGCGTTTCCGGGAATCGGCCTGAGGGGTCATATGTTCAAAGTAGTCAGTAGCCTCGGCGAAAACTACTCTACGGACAACCCGACTCAGGTGTCGACCGGGGCTATTTACCGTATCCGTACGGTAGGACCGTAGAAGTGCCCTTGGCCCAAAACCACGGTTATGTGATGTGCGCCGGTGGGAGCGACCACCGGCCGCTTGACAGATGACGATTAAGATAGACAACGTCGGACCGACCAGGCCGGAAGGCCACGATAAAAGCGGTCAATCGACCGTGGCGCTCTGGAAAACCATCGAGCCCCGTGATTATCGGTAGAGTACGCTACGAGGTTCGGAAACTCTCCGTACGCGGAGAGGAGTACGCCTGGCGTGAGAGCCGTGTGACGGCCTGACTGGGTCAGCTGTTCTGGTTCTGTGTGTACCTAGAGTCGAGCACACGTGTGCATGGAAAGCAGTATCGAGCAAGTACCCTGTCGAGACACTCGCCCTCCGGGCGTGCCTGTCCTCGGCCAGTAGGGAACGCCGAACGTGTACCGTGTCGGAACAATTGCACTGTGCGTCGACGGCTCTGGCGAAAAGTAGTACCAGATCAAACCCACAGGTGACGAGCACGGTTTTACCGTACCCCAAGTCCACGGGGACGGTAGGACCACCGTTGTCCCTGGTAACTCACGGTTGCTGTGTTGTGTAATTGCGAGCCGCGTGGGTGGAACCACCGGCCGCTCGATGGTTGCGTTCAGACGTAGCGCCGGTCGCCGGAGAGAGCTTCTCGCCCTCCGCGCCGACCCGACTCACTGTAAAAAACGGAACTTGGAATGCTATCGAAAACCCGTTGATCGCCCGTATAGCACACCGCGAGGTTTGGAACCTCTCGGGCGGTTTACCGTCCCGAGACCAGTACGCCCGGTGTGAGTTCCGGAGACACGGCCTGACTGGGTCAGCTGTTCAGTAGTACTGGTGTTCAGCCAGAGTCGAGCACACTCGCGAGTCAATCGCCCGTGCATAGTACTAGTCGAGTACGTCGGAAAGCAAGGAGTCATCTAAGCAAGTACCCTGTCGAGACACTCGCCCCCGGGCCTGTCCTCGGCCAGTAGGGAACGCAGCAAGTACCCTGTCGAGACACTCGCCCCCGGGCGTGCCTGTCCTCGGCCAGTAGGGAACGTAGATGGCTGGTTGTTAGTAGCGTTACGGAAACCACTGTACGAATGGCTCAGAATGGCGGCCCACTACCTGATCATACCCACAGGTGACGTGACCGGACCTCTTTTGCCGTCCAGTACGGTAGGACATTGGAAGTCCCATCCACTGTCCCGGGTGTATATCACGGATTATACAACGGTAAGGCACGACTTACCGGTTTTCGATAGCTAGTACGAGTACCGATCATACCGGCGGGTTTTAGGTGGAACCCTTGCCGGGAGAGAGGGACCGGTCTCAGGACCCGGTCCCGGGACGGGCCAGTCGTTAGCGCTAAGGTACGAACTCGAGAGACGTACCGCGGAGCACGGCTGGTCGGTCCGGGTACACGTGAGGCGTGAGTGAGTGCGCCCCGTGTTACCGTGTTACCGATTGTGAACGTCAGGCTACCCAAAACTCTCGCATTTGAAATGCCACAAACAAAAATCCGGTCACGGCCGGTACGCGGGAGCGTATAATTCCACAAACAGACTACCCTGAACGGTGGATCACTTGGCTCGTGGGTCGATGAAAAACGCAGCTAAACGCGCGTTGACGTGAACTGCAGGACACATGAACATCGACAATTTGAACGCACATTGCGGCCCTGGGAACAATTCCAAGGGCTACGCCTGTCTGAGGGTCGGCTTTACTAGAACTTCGGTTCAACCAATCTTGCGCCGCCAACGTCTGAGACAGCGGGGTTTTACAAGTGCGGGGGCGGTCTCAGGACCGGACGGTGGTGGGAGCGCTCCGGCGACCCCACCGTCGTCAAGCCGCTGTCGATTCGCATGGTGGATGTCTACAACCACGATGCCCGCGTACCCGTAAAGGTGCTACGCGCAGGATCGCACGGTTCTCCCGTACACGCCCCGCCGAGACGGCCGGCACAAGTGCATCCAGCACTGTGACACTACGAGGAATCTGTCTTGAAGCTAAGGGACGCGGTACGGTTCTCGTACTGCGTCCGCACTGGTCGGCTCTGTGTGCCGCGCCAGTGTACCGAAGGCAGGTCAGGTGTCGGGCGAGCAAGCGGACCCTCGGGTCCGCTCTCGTCAACCCGATTAAGCACGGTTCGAGGTGGAAGTCCGCTAAGTGGCCTGGTTACCCAAAGTCCCAGGCCTGCGTCCCGGACGCCCCCGAGGGGGTGTTCCGGCGGCGTTCGGAATCCGCTGGACGGTCGCGGTTCGGGGCGCGTCTCGAGAGACGCGTCTCGTCCGCGGAGTTCCCGTGCAGGGTGCGGTGTGATACACTGTTACGTGGGGTGCACTTTGTCGGTGGCGTCACGCTACTTGGGAGTTCCCTCGCCGGTCCGCCGGCGTTGGTCTCCTCAAATACACAAGTCCGCGGTGTACCGTCCTAGCGACGGGGACCGCGGCACGGTAGGCCCGGACGGCCGCGAGAACCGCAAGTCCCCCTTCATAGGGACTTCGGGCGACCGCAATGCCAGCCCGCCTGCTCTTGCGTGAACGACTTTCAACGTGAAGATGGTCAACCACAAGGCAAGTGTCAGGTAGCCTCGCCGGTCCCAAGGGACCCGCGCGAGCGTGGAAGGTTTGCTCTCGCACCTCGCCGGCTCTGAGTACCGGGGTAACCGATTGCGGCGCAGCGAAGCACGTGACCTCGGTCCGCGCGAGCTCGCCCAAAACAGCTGCGACCTCAGATCAGGTGGGACTACCCGCTGAATTTAAGCATATTATTAAGCGGTGGAAAAGAAACTAACAAGGATTCCCTTAGTAGCTGCGAGCGAACCGGGAAGAGCCCAGCACCGAATCCCGCCGACTTGTCGGCAGGGAAATGTGGTGTTCGGGAGGACCCGCTTAACCCGGGCGCCGGAGGCCAGTCCAAGTCCATCTTGAATGGGGCCACTGCCCGCAGAGGGTGCCAGGCCCGTAGGACGGTCACCGGTTCCGGGTGGGTCTCTCCTTAGAGTCGGGTTGCTTGAGAGTGCAGCCTTAAGTAGGTGGTAAACTCCATCTAAGGCTAAATATGACCACGAGACCGATAGAAAACAAGTACCGTGAGGGAAAGTTGAAAAGAACTTTGAAGAGAGAGTTCAAGAGTACGTGAAACCGTTCAGGGGTAAACGGAAAAGACTTTAAACACCGAACGGGGAGATTCACGCCTTCTCGCATGAGTCGGCTCCCGCGAGGTCAGATGGCACCGTTCGCCCGCTCGGCGCAAGTCGTTGCGGGGTCGTTTCGGTGGTCACTCGGCGCTCGCGGGGGTTATGCCGGCCGCGGTGGGCCGCACTTCTCCCTCAGTAGGACGTCGCGACCCGTCAGTCGGCGGCCGACGGCCCCGGGTGGTGCCCGAGCGCGGTCTTCGGACTTGTCGCTCGGACCCCGGGTGTCCCGGCCGTTCCGTCGGACGGTATGAGATGCAGGTGTCGGACCGCCGAAACCCAGTTTTGGGCGTCCGGGCCGGTCGCAAGCTTGGGCGTGTCGTCGGGATGACGGACCCTACGGTCCGGCTCTCGCGCCGTCCGGCTGTTGGCGGCCGTGTCCTCGGACGGGTCTTGTAACACCGGTCGGCGATGTCAGTTTAAGGTACTTATCCGACCCGTCTTGAAACACGGACCAAGGAGTCTAACATGTGCGCGAGTCATTTGGGTGCAAACCTAAAGGCGCAATGAAATTGAAGGTCCGGCTTGCCGGACCGAGGGAGGATGGACGCGCAGCCCACGAGGCGGCGTCCCGCACTCCCGGGGCGTCTCGTTCTCACTGCGAGAAGAGGCGCACCCAGAGCGTACACGTTGGGACCCGAAAGATGGTGAACTATGCCTGGCCAGGACGAAGTCAGGGGAAACCCTGATGGAGGTCCGTAGCGATTCTGACGTGCAAATCGATCGTCAGAGCTGGGTATAGGGCGAAAGACTAATCGAACCATCTAGTAGCTGGTTCCCTCCGAAGTTTTCAGGATAGCTGGTACTCGGAGTAAAGAATCTCATGCGGTAAAGCGAATGATTAGAGGCCTTGGGGCCGAAACGACCTCAACCTATTCTCAAACTTTAAATGGGTGAGATCTCCGGCATGCTTGACCCCGGTCCTGATGCCGGAGTCTCGGATCCAGAGTACCAAGTGGGCCAATTTTGGTAAGCAGAACTGGCGCTGTGGGATGAACCAAACGCCGAGCAGCGCCCGAACAACGCCTGGGAAACCATGAAAGGCGTTGGTTGCTTAAGACAGCAGGACGGTGGCCATGGAAGTCGGAATCCGCTAAGAGTGTGTAACAACTCACCTGCCGAAGCAACTAGCCCTGAAAATGGATGGCGCTGTAGCGTTGTGCCTATGCTCGGCCGTCAACGGCAAAGTGGGCGGCCTCCCCAGCGGGGGCCGGGCCGTTACGCCTTGACGAGTAGGAGGGCGCGGCGGTGTGCACTGAAGGGTCACGGCGTGAGCCGGCCTGGAGCCGCCGTCGGCGCAGATCTTGGTGGTAGTAGCAAATACTCCAGCGAGGACCTGGAGGACTGACGTGGAGAAGGGTTTCTTGTGAACAGCTGTTGCACAAGAGTCAGTCGACCCTAAGCCCTAGGAGAAATCCTATGTCGATGGGTTGCCGAACCTTGCCGCGATGAAGGTGCACGCGCACACGCGCGACCGAGGCTGCCGGACCCGGCGGAATGCTCGGCGCGCTGCGCGTCCCTTTTGGCGAACTAGGCACCCACCGGGCGAAAGGGAATCCGGTTCCTATTCCGGAACCCGGTAGCGGAACCGTTCCAATACGGGCCCTCACCGAGTGCTCGACGGGGCAACCCAAAGAGACCCGGAGACGCCGTCGGGAGATCCGGAGAGAGTTTTCTTTTCTCTATAAGCGTTCGAGTTCCCTGGAATCCTGTAGAAGGGAGATAGGGTTTGGAACGCGAAGAGCACCGCAGTTGCAGCGGTGTCCGGATCTTCCCCTCGGACCTTGAAAATCCGGGAGAGGGCTACGTGGAAAGTTCGCACCGGATCGTACCCATATCCGCAGCAGGTCTCCAAGGTTAAGAGCCTCTAGTCGATAGAATAATGTAGGTAAGGGAAGTCGGCAAACTTGATCCGTAACTTCGGAACAAGGATTGGCTCTGAGGATCGGGGCTGTATCGGGCTTGGTCGGGAAGCGTAGACGTGCTAAGTGCCGGGCCTGGGCGAAGTGAAGCTGCGGCGTCCCGCCGTCCCCCCCGGGGGTCGGCGTGCGGCGTCCGTACGCGGATCCTCTGCTCGGTCCCGTGCCTTGGCCTCACGCGGATCTTCCTTGCTGCGAGGTGTTGGTCGTCGGTCGCGGGCTCCGGCCCGTGGGCGGACCTTCTACTTCCACGGTCGCCATTCAACGATCAACTCAGAACTGGCACGGACCAGGGGAATCCGACTGTCTAATTAAAACAAAGCATTGCGATGGCCCTCACGGGTGTTGACGCAATGTGATTTCTGCCAGTGCTCTGATGTGTGGCTGCACAGGAGAAGAGTACGATTTACCAGTGATTACTAGCCAATACCATTACCATTACCTGCTATTACTCACTGTACTCATAAGGGTCAGGTTGCTCTCCGGAGAAGATCAACCCGTAGCACAATTAAAATCCTGACCCATAACCCGGACTAGACAAGCCTAATAAGATCTCCGTGGGCCCCTTCCCTCCCCGCAGGCAGAACACCATCTGTCGGGCGCAGCCGGGCAACGAAGTCCGGGTAACCCTTGGGGGAACTGAGTACCTCAGGGGCAATAAAAATCCCGTGACACGGCCAAAAGGGGTAGCCTGAAGGGCGTTTTACACGAAGGCAAATCACAAATCAGACACTGGGCAGAAATGAGCGGAGAAAATCCGAACCCGTTCAAGCCGAGATCATCCCTTGGGAGGTCTCCCCCTAAAGAGAAACAAGGCACAGCCTACACAGGCGAGGACCCACAGATGGTATTACAAGACAACGCACAAGCCAAGGAACCGCCAAAGCAGACAAAGAGGAAGTTCTCCCCCGAAGTCTTAACTGAAAGAAAGAAGCCAAATAACTTGGAGGATGACCAAGAGTCAATCACAAGTGACCAAGGAAGCGGAGACTCAGACCTCGAAGCAAGTGAAACCGAAGATCTGGAAAGGGTCATAGAAGGACAAAATAGCATTGAAAGGCTTAGTGCCGTTGTAGAAACATTAATAAGGGGAAAGAAAGCCCCAACTAACAACCAAGTATTGCTCATGAGAGACCTGTTGAAGCAAATAAAGGACTATACACTTAAAGCTCAGAACCAATTACTCCAAATAAAAGGGAGAAATAGAGAGCAATCTAAAGTTATAGATAAGCTTATCAACTCGAGATTCGAGGACAGACTAGCCCAAGAATTCTCAAAGATGACAAAAGAAGTCAACGATAAGCTCTCCAAACAACCACCAAGAGTTGAGGCTCACTCATACGCAAATGTGGCGAAATCAGGCACAAGACCTACGGACATACCAAAACCCTCCAGCAGGGTAATCCTGGTTTATCCGGAAAATAAAGAGCAAAGCTCAGAGGAAACATTGCATGCTGTTCAGAAATCTTTGGAACCAGATAAAAGAGTTTTGCGAGTCAACAGGATGACGAAGATTAGGAATGGAGGTGTGGCTATTGAAGTCCACCCACAACATGAAGAGAGCATCCGAGGCAAGCTCTGCAATTCCTTTGAAACGAGAAAGCCGAAGCTAAATCTACCCAAGGTTAAAGTCTTTGATGTCCCCAAAGACATGTCTAAGGAAGAGCTGCAGGATAGCCTATACGAGAAAAATTTCACCGGACTGATGTCGAAAGACGAATTTAATAAGGGTTTCAAACTCCTATTCAAAACTGGCCCCAGAGGTGATGAGCAAACCCAGTGGGTAGCCGAAGCAAACAGAGCTGTTAGAGACAGGATAACAGAAAATGGCGGAAGGCTTTACCTTGGCTGGCGATCAATTAAGATTGCACAAATAACATTAACAACAAGATGCTTTAGGTGCCAGGCTTATGGCCACCTGGCGGCAAACTGCAAAGAGGAAAAAGATACCTGTGGGCATTGCGCTAAAGAAGGCCATAGATTCAGCGAATGCCCGGAAAAGGAGTGGGACTGGCGGTGCGCAACATGTATCAGGGCTAAAATGCCTAAGGTCAAACATAACCCCAACTCCAAAGAATGTCCGATCTACTCTAAAGAGGTAGAGAGATTGAATAAATCAATCGATTATGAATCATAATCCAAATATAATAAGTCAAAGTACTAACAACAACCGTACAAACCATATTAGGTTCGGACAACTCAACTTGCAAAATTCAGCCAAGGCAACCGCAGAAGCAAGGCGACTTATGATCGAGTATAAGATTGACATTCTCTTAATTCAAGAACCTTACTCAATCGCAGGACAAATTAAGGGCTTCGGCCTGAGCTCCTCAAATTTGGTAGTTGGGAATGAAACCCAAGAAGAAAGACCAATGGCAGGAATTGTGGCGGACCCATCATTGGAGCCTCTGGTGATGAGCCAATTCACGACCACTCATACCAAGGTTATTAAAATAGGCACAACTACTGGGCCTCTCATCATTGTTTCCGGCTACTTCCAGTGTGCTCACGACATTGAACCATACATAGAAGAAATACAAACAGTACTACGAGCGGAAAGCCGAAACAACATCCTTATAGCAGTTGATGCTAACGCACATTCTCCTCTATGGCACTGTCGAGAAGAAGACCCCAAGGGGACAACTCTTAGCGACTTTATCGGTCGGAACAATTTAGTCATACACAACCAGCCTGGACAACCTCCAACTCACTCATCTGGTACCAATATCGATCTGACGATAACGAATAATGCCCTTCAAGACAAGATAACTAAGTGGCAGGTACACGATGGAGTAAGCCTAAGTGATCACAATCTGATAACCTTTGACATAAACCTAAAACCGACCAATAACAGCAAGGTCATTGACAAGTACAACCTGAAATTGGCAGATTATGATCTTATAAATGAAAGTATTCGAAACAGAACAGAAGAACTGGAAATTACTCCGGAAATGGATCTCCAGGAAACCACCGAAAGCATCGATTCTTTCACTCGGATGGTCTCAGAGGTGTGTGAGGAAACACTGCCTAAAGTCAGGATAAGGAAGAAATGTGTCCCATGGTGGTCGCATAGACTAACCGACTTACGAAAGGAAGTGAGCCGAGCCAGAAAGAAGTACCAGGCATGTTGTCCATGCAGAATGAAGCTGGTCTATATGGGAGCCTACAGAAGGAAAAGGTTGGAGTATAAAAGAGAAATATACACTGCAAAGAAAGAATCATGGAGGACTTTTGTCAGTGATTCAACAAACCTGGATCCCTATGGGCTTGCCTATAGGTTAGCAGCCTCTAAGATAAAGAACAAACAAGTACTTACAACACTTAGAACGGAAAATGGTTTAACATCTGACAACACCGAAACTTTAAGAACTATGGTTAATTCTTTGGTTCCAATGGACTCACAAGACACTGACACTGAGGAACAAAGACTCAGGAGAAACATTGAGCCAAGTTCGGCAAATCAGAACATTGAACCACCGTTCAGTCCACAAGAGCTTGAGGCAGCTATCGCCAAGACCAGGAAAAGGAGAGCCCCAGGTCCGGATAAAATTCCGGCCGAAATATACATAAATCTAAACGAGGTAAACCGTCTCACTCTCCTGAATATCTACAACCTGGCTTGGAGGCAAGAGATCTTCCCTGATAAATGGAAATTGGCCAAACTGAAGATAATAAAGAAGCAAGGGGACAGGGATTGGTCACAACCAAAGTCATACAGACCGATAAGCCTTCTCCCCACTATAGGGAAAATATATGAGAGGCTGATTACCAATAGACTGATGGATTATGCGGAGGACAACAACCTGATAAGCGATGCTCAATACGGCTTTCGTAAGGGTAAAAGCACAGTCGATGCCATAGAGAGACTTACAAACTATGTCACAACTTCGCAAGAAACCTACGTTGTGGGAATTCTAGTTGATATAAGTGGAGCTTTTGACTCTCTATGGTGGCCCACAGTTTTTGAAAACCTGAACAGAATAAATGCTTCAGGAACCATCTACAGAGTGATCAAATCATACCTATCCAACAGAACGATTGCGCTATCAAATGACGGAGAGGAAGTTCTTCGAGGGATGAACCTCGGCTGCCCTCAGGGATCGGTCCTGGGACCCCACCTTTGGAACATCACTTTTGATGAACTACTTAACAAGAACTATCCTGAGGGTACCGAGGTGATCGCATTTGCAGACGATGTCGCATTTCTTATCCAAGCAAGCACAAGAAGAGAAGTGGAGAGACTCGGCAATGAGGTCACTAATGTGCTCAGCAGCTGGGCAGATAGTGCCAAGATGAAAGTCTCAACTGAAAAATCAAAGTGTATAACTCTTAAAGGTAACATGGAGGCAAGGCCCCCGGTTATAAAGTATAAGAACCAAAGAATTCAAAATGTGAGGACACACACCTACCTGGGAGTCACACTTGATACTGGGATGACCTTTCTGCCGCACATCAAAGAACAAGGTATTAAAGCAAGAACTCTTTTTAACAAAATAGGAAGGATTATGAAAACCCTATACGGGGTAAAAGCAGTTAGGATGAACCTGTTATACAAGTCTGTTTTCGTGCCCATAATGAGTTACGCAGCAATAGCCTGGGGACACAGGCTGACTCACTACGCTATTATCAAGAACTTAAGGGAAACACAGAGACAGGCGTTAATTGCAACCACAGGGGCGTACAGAACCAGCCCGCTGCAGGCGCTGTGCGTGATAACTGGGAATCCCCCTATCACAATTAAACTACAAGAGTGTATCAAGTTAAGAATGAGAGCCTTGAACAGATTAGACGATACAAGAGCACAGATCAAGAATCATACTGAAGAACTGTGGCAAGCCGAATGGGATCAGGCAACCACTGGAAGACATACCTATGCAATGCTGCCAGAAATCAAAGGACGAAGAGTCCTCAAGCACCTCAAGGATACGGATAATGCAATGATTCAAATACTCACCGGTCATGGAGCATTCAAGGAATACCTACATAGATTCCACCGAGCCGAAGACTCGTTATGTAATGACTGCCAAGAGCAAGACACTGCCTGGCATGGACTCCTAGAGTGCCCGCTCCAAGAAGACCTTAGAAATGAATTCGTTGACACAATAGCAACAATATTAGAACAACCATGGAACTTGGCCTCCGTTATAAGGAATAAACAAGCATACGAAGAGATAACCATTACTTGGAAGAAGATTATGCTAAGAAGAGGGGTCTAACCCCATTACCAGAGCCAGAATGGCGAAGGGGCGAAGCTTCCGACCTAAGCAAGTCGACGAAAAAACTGCCACCGCGGGGCTGGGGAAGCCCATCGCCTGTTGGGCCCCAACAGGCGATCCCCAGCACTCCCCAGAGAATGGGGTGGAGTAGGAATCGCGGGGGCAGTGGTTTCAAGAAGAGCTAGAATCCCAAACGAAGAAGAATGCTTTATGTCAAGGAATATACAAATACACCGGACCAGACAATACAAACCTGATACGACCTCCCCATTGAGAGTAAACTCAAACACAACAAATCATAGAGAAGGTACTCTTCAAACCAATAAATTCAAAATTAGCAATAGAAATCCCGCCGGAACATACAAATAATTAGAAGAAAACAATTTCCCCACTATGACCTCATATGAAAGCAGGGTCAAAGGCCTCAGAATGAGGTAGCAGAAGTTAATGAAAGCTATGTAACACAACACAATATACTACTAACAAGGCAGCGCTAAAGCTTCATAACAACTAACAAACAATTAACGAAAGAACACAAACAACAAGACTGCTGAAAGAAGGCAACAGCATATGCTGATATGCCAGGCAGGTGCAACATTAAAAGGAAAAGTGCTCTGAGATGTCAGTGAAGAAATTCAAACAAGCGCGGGTAAACGGCGGGGTAACTATGACTCTCTTAAGGTAGCCAAATGCCTCGTCACATCTAATTGGTGACGTGAATGGATTAACGATTCCCCTCTGTCCCTATCTACTATCTAGCGAAACCACTGCCAGGGAACGGGCTTGGAAAAATCAGCGGGAGAAGAAGACCCTGTTGAGCTTGACTCTAGTCTGGCAACATGCAGAGACACTGAGAGGTGTAGCATAAATTGGGAGCTGCGCCTCGGGCGTTTGTCGCGGTGAAATACCACTACTTTCTCGTTTCTCTTACTCGGTTGGGCGGAAGGCGTCCGTCGGGGCTCCAAAGGCCCGGCGGTACGGTTTCTCGCGCCAAGCGTTCAGGGTTGTCGGCGGCCGGGCGCGCCGCCTGCTCGACGGTGAGTCGTGTACGTCGGTTTCGGCCCGTGCGTCACGGCCGCGTCGTCAGCGCCCGTTCGGATCCCGTCCGGCAAACACTCCTAACGTGATCGATCCGAGGGACACTGCCGGGCGGGGGAGTTTGACTGGGGCGGTACATCCGTCAAAGAATAACGCAGGTGTCCCACAAGGAGCCAGCTCGCGAGGACAGAAACCTCGCGTAAACAAAAGAGCAAATGCTGGCTTGATCCCGATGTTCCAGTACGCATAGGGACTGCGAAAGCACGGCCTATCGATCACTTTGGCTTGAAGGTTTTCAGCAAGGTGTCAGAAAAGTTACCACAGGGATAACGGCTTGTGGCGGCCAAGCGTTCATAGCGAGCGTCGCTTTGATCCTTCGATGTCGGCTCTTCCTATCATTGCGAAGCAGGAATTCGCCAAGCGTCGGATTGTCCATATCCCATAATACGGAACATGAGGTTTGCTTACCTTTGGGGCTAGCTTAATGATTTTTTGGTATGGGTGTAGGGTTCGGTCACGTGAGTAAAACTGCGCCATACAAAACCTCTATCACTTCGGTTTTGCCGCTAGAGGGAGCGCTAAAGTGGGTGATTTGCATGTTTTGCCGTTTTGGAAAACGTACTTGCCGTGGAGCCGATCTCGACGAAACTTGGTACATTGATTAGAGGTGTTGACGTGACAAACATATGTGAACTTGAGATTCGTGCGTTGATTGGTTTGTCCGCTAGGAGTGCGTCAAAGTCGATTTTTCAGAAATGGACCTTTCTTAGAATCTCCGTCACGGGTTGTCGTTGGTGATAGAAGCACGGGGTTTGCGGCTATCGCCAGAGGCGGGTTGACGTTTCGAATCAAGTTATTTGTGATACCAAGTAACTGGACGTTTCGGTAACTTGATGAAGTTAGTCAATTTTTCACATTTTAATTTTTCTATTTTCAAAGCCATTTCATGTTCGGGCGCGTTCATTTGTAATTATGTTATAGAGTGGTTTGTCCATATACAGGGTGTTTCAGTCGCGAATCGATACCCGAGTGAGGGGCCCCTTTAGGGGGCTAAATGTTGTCGTGCAACATATTTGGCCGTCAGAGTTGAACCCAGTGTCCGATCACGTTGATTTTCGAGTTGTACGTACCGTCCAAGGGACCTTGGGTAACAAGGTGAGTTCGGTATCACTTCGGTTCGCCCTGGAACACCCTGTCGGAAGGGTGTCATTTGTGATTTCTTGTGATATTGGTTCAGCTTCTATTGGACGGATCAAGTTGAAATTTGGTATACGTGTTGTAGAGAACGTGTCAGTCTTTGACTGCATTTTGGTTACGATCAGCCGATATTTTTACCGCTAGAGGGCGTTATTCAGTGATACTGTCAATACGGATTATGGTTCTAAAACACGCTTGGGCCTAGCTTAATGATTTTTGGTATGGGTGTAGGGTTCGGTCACGTGAGTAAAACGCGCCATACAAAACTTCTCTATCACTTCCGGTTTTGCGCTAGGGGGGCGCTAAAGTGGTGATTTTGCATGTTTTGCCGTTTTGGAAAACGTACTTGCCGTGGGCCGATCTCGACGAACTCGGTACATTAATTAAAGGTGTTGACGTGACAAACATATGTGAACTTGAGATTCGTGCGTTGATTGGTTTGTCCGCGGTGCGTCAAAGTCGATTTTCAGAAATGGACCTTTCTTAGAATCTCCGTCACGGGGTTGTCGTTGGTGATGAAGCACGGGGTTTGCGGCTATCGCCAGGGAGCGGGTTGACGTTTCGAATCAAGTTATTTACATTGTGATACCAGTAACTGGACGTTTCGGTAACTTGGAAGTTAGTCAATTTCACATTTTTATTTTCAATTTTTCAAAAGCCATTTCATGTTCGGGCGCGTTCATTTGTCATTATGTTATAGAGTGGTTTTGTCCATATGGGGTGTTTCAGTCGCGAATCGATACGAGTGAGGGCCCCTTTAGAATAAATGTTGTCGTGCAACATATTTGGCCGTCGGAGTTGAACCAGTGTCCGATCGTTGATTTTCAAGGTTACCTGCGTCAAGGACCTTGGGTAGCAAGTCAAAAGGTGAGTTCGGTATCACCAGTTCGCCCCCTGGGGTACCCTGTCGGAAGGGTGTCATTTGTGATTTCTTGTGATATTGGTAGTTCAGCTTCTATTGGACGGATCAAGTTGAAATTTGGTATACGTGTTGTAGGAGACGTGTCGAGTCTTTGACTGCATTTTGGTTACGATCAGCCGATATTTGTTACCGCTAGAGGCGTTATTCAGTGATACTGTCAATACGGATTATGAGTTCCTTTACCTTTAGGGCTAGCTTAATGATTTTGGTATGGGTGTAGGGTTCGGTCACGTGGTAAAACGCGCCATACAAAACTTCTCTATCACTTCCGGTTTTGCCGCTAGGGGGCGCTAAAGTGGTGATTTTGCATGTTTTGCCGTTTTTGGAAAACGTACTTGCCGTGGGCCGATCTCGACGAAACTCGGTACATTAATTAAGGGTGTTGACGTGACAAACATATGTGAACTTGAGATTCGTGCGTTGATTGGTTTGTCCGCTAGAGTGCGTCAAAGTCGATTTTTCAGAAATGGACCTTTCTTAGAATCTCCGTCACGGGGTTGTCGTTGGTGATAGAAGCACGGGGTTTGCGGCTATCGCCAGGGAGTGGGTTGACGTTTCGAATCAAGTTATTTACATTGTATTAAGTAACTGGACGTTTCGGTAACTTGATGAAGTTAGTCAATTTTTCACATTTTATTTTCTATTTTCAAAGCCATTTCATGTTCGGGCGCGTTCATTTTATCATTATGTTATAGAGTGGTTTGTCCATATACAGGGTGTTTCAGTCGCGAATCGATATCCGAGTGAGGGGCCCCTTTAGGGGGCTAAATGTTGTCGTGCAACATATTTGGCCGTCAGAGTTGAACCCAGTGTCCGATCACGTTGATTTTCGAGTTGTACCGTCCAAGGACCTTGGGTAACTTAAGTCCAAAAGGTGAGTTCGGTATCACTTCCGGTTCGCCCCCTGGGGTACCCCTGTCGGAAGGGTGTCATTTGTGATTTCTTGTGATATTGGTAGTTCAGCTTCTATTGGACGGATCAAGTTGAAATTTGGTATACGTGTTGTAGGAGACGTGTCGAGTCTTTGACTGCATTTTGGTTACGATCAGCCGATATTTGTTACCGCTAGAGGGCGTTATTCAGTGATACTGTCAATACGGATTATGAGTTCGCTTACCTTTAGGGCTAGCTTAATGATTTTTGGTATGGGTGTAGGGTTCGGTCACGTGAGTAAAACGCGCCATACAAAACTTCTCTATCACTTCCGGTTTTGCCGCTAGGGGGCGCTAAAGTGGTGATTTTGCATGTTTTGCCGTTTTTGGAAAACGTACTTGCCGTGGGCCGATCTCGACGAAACTCGGTACATTGATTAAGGGTGTTGACGTGACAAACATATGTGAACTTGAGATTCGTGCGTTGATTGGTTTGTCCGCTAGAGTGCGTCAAAGTCGATTTTTCAGAAATGGACCTTTCTTAGAATCTCCGTCACGGGGTTGTCGTTGGTGATAGAAGCACGGGGTTTGCGGCTATCGCCAGGGAGCGGGTTGACGTTTCGAATCAAATTATTTACATTGTGATACCAAGTAACTGGACGTTTCGGTAACTTGATGAAGTTAGTCAATTTTTCACATTTTTATTTTTCAATTTTCAAAGCCATTTCATGTTCGGGCGCGTTCATCTGTCATTATGTTATAGAGTGGTTTGTCCATATACAGGGTGTTTCAGTCGCGAATCGATATCCGAGTGAGGGGCCTTTAGGGGGCATTGTCGTGCAACATATTTGGCCGTCAGAGTTGAACCCAGTGTCCGATCGCGTTGATTTTCGAGTTGTACCGTCCAAGGACCTTGGGTAACTTAAGTCTAAAAGGTGAGTTCGGTATCACTTCCGGTTCGCCCCCTGGGGTACCCCTGTCGGAAGGGTGTCATTTGTGATTTCTTGTGATATTGGTAGTTCAGCTTCTATTGTGCGGATCTAGTTGAAATTTGGTATACGTGTTGTAGGAGACATTTGTGATTTCTTGTGATATTGGTAGTTCAGCTTCTAATGTGCGGATCAAGTTGAAATTTGGTATACGTTGTAGGAGACGTGTTGAGTTTTTACTGCATGAAATTTGTATACGTGTTGTAGGGTATGTCGAGTCTTTGACTGCATTTTGTTACGATCAGCCGATATTTGTTACCGCTAGAGGGCGTTATTCACTGATACTGTCAATACGGATTATGAACTCGCTTACCTTTAGGGCTAGCTTAATGATTTTGGTATGGGTGTAGGGTTCGGTCACGTGAGTAAAACGCGCCATACAAAACTTCTATCACTTCCGGTTTTGCCGCTAGGGGCGCTAAAGTGGTGATTTTGCATGTTTTGCCGTTTTGAAAACGCACTTGCCGTGGGCCGATCTCGACGAAACTCGGTACATTAATTAAGGGTGTTGACGTGACAAACATATGTGAACTTGAGATTCGTGCGTTGATTGGTTTGTCCGCTAGAGTGCGTCAAAGTCGATTTTTCAGAAATGGACCTTTCTTAGAATCTCCGTCACGGGGTTGTCGTTAGAAGCATAACGGGTTTGCGGCTATCGCCGCGTAGCGGAATTTTGAGTCAAGTTATTTACATTGTGCTACCTAGTAACTGGACGTTTCGGTAACTTGCTGAAGTTTGTCAATTTTTCACATTTTATTTTTAATTTTCAAAGCCATTTCATGTTCGGGCGCGTTCATCTGTCACTTATGTTATAGAGTGGTTTGTCCATATACCAGAGCGAAGCGAACGGACCCCTCTCGAGTTACCGTGAGCGAAGCGAACGGCCCCTTCGAGATACCCAGCGAAGCGAACGGCCTTTCGAGTTACCGTGAGCGAACGGCCCCTTTCCGTTGAGTTGTGAGCGAAGCGAACGGCCCCTTTTCGAGTTGGGTGAGCGAAGGAACGGCCCCCTCTGTTACCGTGAGCTGGGCCCGGTCTTTTGAAGTTACCGTGAGCGAAGCGAACGCCCTGCTCGTGAGCGAAGCGAATTTGCCCTCTCTTTGAGTTACGTGAGCGAAGCGAACGGCTCCCCTCTGTACGTGAGCGAAGCGAACGGCCCCCAACTTAAAGCGTTACCGTGAGCGAAGCGGAACGTCTTTATTTGTTTTCGAGAGTTACCAGCGAAGGTCTTCTGAGCACCTGGGAGCGAAGCGAACGGCCCCTTTGTCGAGTTGCCGTGAGCGAAATGAACGGCTCTCTTAGTTACCGTGAGCGAAGCGAACGGCCCCCTTTATTCGATTTTACCGTGAGCGAACGCCCCTTTGAATTACTGTGGAGCAAGCGAACGGTCTCTTCTGAGTTACCGAGCGAAGCGAACGGCCCCTTTTTCGAGAGTTACCGAGCAGCGAACGCCCTTCTCGAGTTACCGTGAGCGAAGCGAACGTCTCTTTTTTCGCCGTGAGCGAAGCGAACGGCCCCATCTTCGTGGTTACCGTGAGCGAAGCGAACGGTCCCTTTACCTGGAGTTGCCGCGGAGCGAAGCGAACGGTCTCCTTCAGTGCCATTACTCGGAGCGTTTGAACGGCCTCTTCTTTCGAGTTACCGTGAGCGTAGCGAACGGCCACCTCTTTTCGAGTTACCGAAGCGAACGGCCCTCCTCCTGTTACCGTGAGCGCGAACGGCCTCCCTCTCAGTTCCGTGTGCGAAGCGAACGGCCCCTAACTTCGTGTTACCGTGAGCGAAGCGAACGGCCCTTTTTTTCGAGTTACCGTGAGCGAAGCGAACGGTCTTCGAGTTACCGTGAGCGAAGCGAACGGTCTCCTTCCTGTTACCAGGAAGCGAAGCGGATTCCTCCCTCCAAGTTACCGTGAGCGAAGCGAACGCCCTCCGTTACCGTGAGTGAGCGAACGGCCCTCAATCCCTCGTGTTACCGTGAGCGAAGCGAACGGCCCTTTTTCGAGTTACCGTGAGCGAAGCGAACGGCCCCCGAGTGCCGCGTGACGATAGTAACGCCTGCACCGTGGACTTATAGTAACGCCTGCACCCGGACTAATAGTAACGTCTGCACGTGGACTCATAGTTAGCTTGCACTCGTGGATAATAGTTAACGCCTGCATTCGTATAATAGTAACGCCTGCACTCGTGGACTTATCGTAATACCTGTACCGTGGACTAATAGTAACGTCTGTACTCGTGGACATATAGTAACGCCTGCACTCGTGGACTTATAGTAACGCCTGTACTCGTGGGCTAATAGTAACGCCTGCACTCGTGGACTTATCGGGTGCCTGCACGTGTAGACTTATAGTAACGCATGCACTCGTGGACTAATAGTAACGTCTGCACGTGTGGACTCATAGTTACGCTTGCACTTGTGGACTAATGGTAACGTCTGCACTCGTGGACTATTAGTTTAGCTTGCACTCGTGGACTAATAGTAACGTCTGCATGTGTGGACTTAAAGTAACGCTTGCACTCGTGGACTTATAGTAATGCCTGTACTCATGGACTTATAGTAACGTCTGCACGTGTAGACTTATAGTAACGCCTGCACTCGTGGACTAATAGTAACGTCTGCCCGTGTAGACTCATAGTTACGCTTCAGTCCCACTACGCGTTGTAGTTGCTGTACTCACTGTCCAGCTGTTATACAAGTAGTGTCATAAGACAAACGTATCTTACTCATAGTTACGCTTGCACTCGTGGACTAATAGTTACGTCTGCACTCGTGGACTAATAGTAACGCCTGCACTCGTGGACTTATCGTAATACCTGTACTCGTGGACTAATAGTAACGTCTGTACTCGTGGACATATAGTAACGCCTGCACTCGTGGACTTATAGTAACGCCTGCACTCGTGGACTAATAGTAACGCCTGCACTCGTGGACTTATAGTAACGCCTGCACGTGTGGACTTATAGTAACGCATGCACTCGTGGACTAATAGTAACGTCTGCACGTGGACTCATAACGTTTCTGTGGACTATGGTAACGTCTGCACTCGTGGACTATTAGTTTAGCTTGCACTCGTGGACTAATAGTAACGTCTGCATGTGTGGACTTAAAGTAACGCTTGCACTCGTGGACTTATAGTAATGCCTGTACTCATGGACTTATAGTAACGTCTGCACGTGTAGACTTATAGTAACGCCTGCACTCGTGGACTAATAGTAACGTCTGCCCGTGTAGACTCATAGTTACGCTTCAGTCCCACTACGCGTTGTAGTTGCTGTACTCACTGTCCAGCTGTTATACAAGTAGTGTCATAAGACAAACGTATCTTGGGTGCAACCTGAGTATATGTACTGTACGTGGTTAATAACGCTTGCACTCGTGGACTAATAGTAACGCCTGCACTCGTGGACTAATAGTAACGTCTGCACGTGTGGACTCATAGTTACGCTTGCACTCGTGGACTAATAGTTACGTCTGCACTAGTGGACTAATAGTAACGCCTGTACTCGTGGACTTATAGTAACGCCTGTACTCGTGGACTAATAGTAACGTCTGCACCGTGTGACTACATATAGTAACGCCTGCACTCGTGGACTTATAGTAACGCCTGCACGTGTGGACTTATAGTTACGCTTGCACTTGTGGACTAATGGTAACGCCTGCACTCGGACTATAGTTAGCATGCATTCGTGGACTAATAGTAACGTCTGCATCGTGGACCTAGCACGCCTGCACTCGTGGACTTATAGTAACGCCTGTACTCGTGGACTAATAGTAACGTCTGCACTCGTGGACTAATAGTAACGCCTGCACTCGTGGACTTATAGTAACGTCTGCACGTGTGGACTCATAGTTACGCTTGCACCGTGGATTAATAGTTACGTCTGCACTAGTGGACTAATAGTAACGCCTGTACTCGTGACTTATAGTAATGCCTGTACTTGACTTATAGTAACGTCTGCACGTGCTGACTTATAGTTACGCTTTGCACTTGACTAATGGTAACGCCTGCACTCGTGGACTATTAGTTTAGCATGCACTCGTGGACTAATACTAACGTCTGCATGTAGACTATAGTAACGCCTGCACTCGTGGACTTATAGTAACGCCTGTACTCGTGGACTAATAGTAACGTCTGCATTTGTGGACTAATAGTAACGCCTGCACTCGTGGACTAATAGTAACGCCTGCATTCGTGGACTTATAGTAATGCCTGTACTCGTGGACTAATAGTTACGTCTGCACTCGTGGTCATATAGTAACGCCTGCACTCGTGGACTTATAGTAACGCCTGCACCTGTGGACTTATAGTTTCGCTTGCACTTGTGGACTAATGGTAACGTTCGCACTCGTGACTATTAGTTAGCCTGTACCGTGGACTAATAGTAACATTCTGCACTGCAGACTAATAAACGCTTGTACTGTGACTTATAGTAACGCCTGTACTCGTGGACTAATAGTAACGTCTTCACTCTGGACTAATGGTAACGCCGCACTCGTGGACTGTAATAGTAACGCCTGCACTCGTGGACTTATAGTAACGCCTGGTACTGTGGACAATAACGTATGCACTCATGGACTATAGTAACGCCTGCATCTCGTGGACTTATAGTACCGCATGTTGATTCTATAGTAACGCCGCGTACGTGGATTTATAGTTACTTCCCTGCACTCGTGGAATTGGTAGTAACGCCTGACCGTGGAACTTATAGTAACGTCTGCACCGTGGACTAATAGTTACGCCTGCACTCGTGGATTAATTGTAACGCCTGTACCGCTACAATGGTAATATTTGCACTCATGGACTAATAAAACGCCGCACGCGGGACTTATAGTAACGCCTGCACTCGTGACTTATATTAACGTCTGCACGTGTGGACTCATAGTTACGCTTGCACTCGCGGACTAATAGTAACGTCTGCACTCGTGGACTAATAGTAACGCCTGCACTCATGGACTTATAGTAACGCCTGCATGTGTGGACTTATAGTAACACCTGCACTCGCGGACTATTAGATTTCAAAAAACAAGTAACCAACAGATAAAACTAAATCTCAACTTCCCAAAGTCGACAGAAGTATGTATGAAAATTTATTCATGTATAGGTGTGAGCGTCTTCTGGACGTTCGTCGTCTAAATGTGATGGAAGCTATATTTCTATAATTTATTCAGGACGTTTGCTGTTATTAGACATATATGTATAGTATACCTTTTTTCAAAATAAATCACAGATAAATTAAACGTAATAAAATATAAATGTGATAAAAAATATTTTCAACGTTTGCTTCCCGTTAATATTTTGATTACATTCATGATTCATAACAGCAAAACATTACTTTGATGAATTATAATTAAAGTAATTTGAATTTAACCTTTTTTTAAACATTTAATCGGTTTAATTTACTATAGTATACATCAATTGTATGTGTTAAATTGATTTAGTCATTTCAACCATATGGTCAATGACAACTGTTATTTGTTGTGCTTGGTAAAATTGTAAACAAACATTATTTGTGTAACTTTGCATATTACTGTACTGTGTTTGATATTTTCTTTTAAATATTGAAAGTAAAAATAAAAATTACTGATTTTTGACTTCCTTTGGTAAGTAAAATGATGTAATATTTACAAGTTAATATTTATAAATAACATTTACTCTTAGTAAAGGTTTATTTTTGTTTACTTTGATGGTAAATAAACATAGTCAACAAAGTCCTATGGATCCTAGGCAAAATATTAATAATTGAAATTATAGTAGCATAGAAAGTTATTTTTTATAATAATGCAAGTTTAAATTTCAATACACATTTTAAAGCTAATGATTTATGTGTTAAATTTAATATCCCTTTTTCATTTGCAGTTCCATATATTTCTTAAGATTTAATAATATTTCCTCAATCCTTTTTTACTTAAGCAATTAAATTAGTTTAAGATTATTATTATTACAATCTTGATTCATAGCAGCAAAACATTGCTATGAACAATTACTTTTAAAATAATTTTAAGTTATTATTTTTTATAGCTTTTAATAAGTTTAATTTTATATACTATACATCAATTGTATGTGTTAAATATATTTAGACACTTCAACCATATGGTCAATGACAACTGTTATTTGTTGTTTTTGGTAAAATAGTAAACAAACAATATTTGTCTAACTGTGAGTACAGGACATCTCCTGAATTTTGAGAATTTCTTCTTACATTAAATGTAAAATAAAAATTACAAATTATTGGCTCCCTTTTGGTAAGTAATATGATTTAGTATTAACAATTTAATATTCATAAATTACAATTTCACTCGGTAAAGGTTAATT
>CM032063.1:51314543-51332527 GCA_018831715.1 Matsumurasca onukii | reverse complement strand
TTGAACCGGTCCTGATGCCGAGTCTCGATCCAGAGTACCGCGGGCCAAATTTGGTAAGCAGAACTGGCGCTGGATGAACCAAACGCCGAGCTATATGCCTCGAACAACGCCTCATGGGAAACCATGAAAGGCGTTGGTTGCTTAACACAGCAGGATGGCCATGGAAGTCGGAATCCGCTACAGTGTGTAACAACCACCTGCCGAAGCAACCAGCCCCAAAATGGATGGCGCTGTAGCGTTGTGCCTATGCTCGGCCGTCAACGGCAAAGGCGGCCTCAGCGGGGCCGGGCCGTTACGCCCTGACGAGGAGGGCGCGGCGGTGTGCACTGAAGGGTCACGGCGAGCCGGTCTGGAGCGCCGTCGGCGCAGATCTTGGTGGTAGTAGCAAATACCCAGCGAGGACCTGGAGGACTGACGTGGAGAAGGGTTTCTTGTGAACAGCTGTTGCACAAGAGTCAGTCGACCCCAAGCCCCAGGAGAAACCTATGTCGATGGGTTGCCGAACCTGCCGCGATGAAGGTGACGCGCACACGCGCGACCGAGGCTGCCGGACCCGGCGGAATGCTCGGCGCTGCGCGTCCCTTTGGCGAACCAGGCACCCACCGGGCGAAAGGGAATCCGGTTCCTATTCCGGAACCCGGTAGCGGAACTGTTCCAATACGGGCCCTACCGAGTGCTCGACGGGCAACCCAAAGAGACCCGGAGACGCCGTCGGGAGATCCGGAGAGTTTTCTTCTATATAAGCGCCCGAGTTCCTGAATCCTGTAGAAGGGAGATAGGGTTTGAACGCGAAGAGCACCGCAGCTGCAGCGGTGTCCGGATCTTCCCCGGACCTGGAAAATCCGGAGAGGGCTACGTGAAAGTTCGCACCGGATCGTACCCATATCCGCAGCAGGTCTCCAAGGCTAAGAGCCTAGTCGATAGAATAATGTAGGTAAGGGAAGTCGGCAAACTTGATCCGCAACTTCGAACAAGGATTGGCTCTGAGGATCGGGGCTGTATCGGGCTTGGTCGGGAAGCGTAGACGCGGTGCCGGGCCTGGGCGAAGTGAAGCAGTGCGTCCCGCCGTCCCGGGCGTGCGGCGTATGGTACGGATCCTCTGCTCGGTCCTGCGTGCCTGGCCTCACGCGGATCTTCCTGCTGCGAGGTGTTGTCGTCGGTCGTGGCTCCGCCCGTGGGCGGACCTTCTACTTCCACGGTCGCCATTCAACGATCAACCCAGAACTGGCACGACCAGGGGAACCGACTGTCTAATCTAAAACAAAGCATTGCGATATTCTTCACGGGTGTTGACGCAATGTGATTTCGCCCAGTGCTCTGAATGTCAAAGTGAAGAAATTCAAGCAAAGGGTAAACGGCGGGAGTAACTATGACTCTCTATAGAAGCCAAATGCCTCGTCATCTAATTAGTGACGCGCATGAATGATTAACGAGATTCCCCTGTCCCTATCTACTATCTCTAGCGAAACCACTGCCAAGGAACGGGCTTGAAATCAGCGGGGAAAGAAGACCCTGTTGAGCTTGACTCTAGTCTGGCAACAAAAGGTAGACGAGAGAGGTGGCATAAGGGAGACTGCGCCTCCGGGCGTTTGTCGCCGGTGAAATACCACTACTTTCATCGTTTCTATACTTACTCGGTTGGGCGGAAGGCGTCCGTCGAGGCTCCAAAAGGGCCCGGCGGTACGGTCTTCTCGCGCCAAGCGTTCAAGGGTTGTCGGCGGCCGGGCGCCGCCGCGCGACGGTGAGTCGTGTACGTCGGTTTCGGCCGTGCGTCACGGCCCGTCGTCGGCGGCGCGCGTTCCGGGTCCCGTCCGGCAAACACTCCCTAGCGTGATCCGATCCGAGGACACTGCCAGGCGGGGAGTTTGACTGGGGCGGTACATCTGTCAAAGAATAACGCAGGTGTCCGGCCAGCCAGCGAGGACAGAAACCTCGCGTAGAGCAAAAGGGCAAATGCTGGCTTGATCCCGATGTTCAGTACGCATATAGGACTGCGAAAGCACGGCCTATCGATCCTTTGGCTTGAAGAGTTTTCAGCAAGAGGTGTCAGAAAAGTTACCACAGGGATAACTGGCTTGTGGCGGCCAAGCGTTCATAGCGACGTCGCTTTTGATCCTTCGATGTCGGCTCTTCCTATCATTGCGAAGCAGAATTCGCCAAGCGTCGGATTGTTCACCCGCCAATAGGAACGTGAGCTGGGCTTAGACCGTCGTGAGACAGGTTATTACCCTACTGATGACAAGTCGTTGCAATAGTAATCCTGCTCAGTACGAGAGGAACCGCAGGTTGGACATTTGGTTCATGCACTCGGTCGAGCGGCCGGTGGTGCGAAGCTACCATCCGTGGGATTATGCCTGAACGCCTCTAAGGCCGAATCCCGCCTAGATGGCGCCGACATCCACTCGGAGTCCCGTGAGCGAAGGCTCAAAACAATGTGACTTTAATAGGCGGTGCCGTACTTCGGGCGGCCCGTCGCACGAGCCAGTGGCCGCGGCGCGTAAGCGGACGGCGACACCAATTGAGGTGTTCGTCGTACTGCGTCGCGGCTTAACTTGGGTCAACCCTTCGGGGAGTTCGATGTCGGGACTCGGGATCGTCTGTAGACGACTTTGGTACCGAGCGGGGTGTTGTACTCGGTAGAGCAGTTGCCACGCTGCGATCTGTTGAGACTCAGCCTTTAGCTCGGGGGGTTCGTTACTCTTGTCAGCTAGACGAGCGGACCCCCACTCTTCTCTCCCGAGAAACGATGTCGGTGTCCGGATAGGCGGATTCACCTTAGCCACACGCAGAAAGAACCAAAAATGTTTTGAACCTGACTGGAAACCGCATAAATATATATTTGCATACGAACTTGATCACAGTAAGGAGTATACACTGACAAATACAAATAGAACAAAGACGACTTGAGTGAAATTCTCGCCTAGCACAAATAACAAATCGAACGGACAAAAGCTACAGAACTTGGCTCGCACAATGCGAAAATTACAATGGTAAAACAAGCTGAAAACTTAGAATAATATATTGCAAGAGAGGGTAGCTCTGCAATATAAATAGAAGTGAAGGGCACCCTCGCCTGAGTGGCCGCCTCCTTCCCTCAGGGTCGGAGAGCGATCCGGCGTCGCGGTGACCCACCAAAGTGACCCTGCGGGTTTCATCCCAGAGTCACGAAAGATGGTGGTGGAAAAGTATGTATGGTGTGTCCGGCCACGTGGAAAGCAACGGTCGACCGAGCTGGGTACCCTGACGAGTAACTCACCTCCGGGCGTGTGTACTGGCAGTGGAACGCCCGGTCGACCGCTGTGAGTACCCTGTCGGACCCTGTGCTGGAACCTTAAAACACCACGATGTGTATCGGACCCGACCGGGAGGACATTGCGTCCTCAGGCCGAGAGTCTGATACGCGGTCTCAAATCTACTTAGGCCCTCTCTAGAGGCGAATACAAGCGCTAGGACTTGTACAAAATTCACGATCGCGTGTCGGGCCCAGAGTCCGGTACGCGGTCTCAGATGCATTGAGGCCTCCCCGAGACCATACACGGTCGTACATCGGACCGCCGCCCTGACTATGTCAGGCGGCGGCCCGGTGTGCGGCCTCACAGCTATTGAGGGGTGCCCAGACGCGGTGACCGTACCCGACAGTGTCGGGCCGAGTTTTGAGCGGGCTCGCGGACCGAGTCTCCGTTCCGAAGGAGAAGACCGACGGCCGCGACGCCCCGACTCGGTGACCGGCCGTGGCATGAGCCGGCCGCGCCGGTGCCCCCTCGACGCACTGTCAGCCACGATATCTCCGCTTAGAGTCGGAGTGGTGGCTGCAGTGCCTAGATTGGGGAACCGACCCCGACCTGCACGAACCGATATTCTGTAGGCGGGGGTCGCGCGCAAAAGCTGAACGCGATTAAGCGAAAAGCCTTTACGCTAGTCGAATTTAAGCGAAAAATCTTTACGCTAGACGAATTTAAGCGAAAAGAATTTTTTTTTTAAGCCACGAACCGATAGTCAAGCGAAGGTTTAAGCCACGAACCGATAGTCTAGCGTAGGTTATAGCCACGAACCGAGAGCCGAGCAAAAGTTTGACCACCACGAACCATCCGAGTATAGCTGGCGTGGGAGGAACTGCGGGAGTAACTGAGACTCTCTTAAGGTAGGAGAGTCACAGTTACTCCCGCGGTTAACCCGCGCATGAATTTCACGCGGGGGCAGAAATCACTGGGGACAAAGTCGCCTCGGCTCCGGCCAACCGACGTACGGCTTCCCTTCTAACTGAGAAGCCGACTCGTCCGACCCCTTGGCCCAGAACGAGGCACTGTTCTCCGCCAACCGTAGTACGCCCCTCTACTGGAGAGGCCGCCCGTCCGACAGCTTGGCTGAGAACGAGCCACATTTTCTCGCCAACTGTCTCGGCGAGTAGGAGAAAATTTTTTCCGAAAGTGGCCGTTTATACATTTTCAAACCTTGACGACGAACACAATGGTGCAAAGAACGGTCAGATATCTCCATCCGTTCTCGAGTTATTCAACTTTTTCTAAACCAGTATACGGCGGGACTTAGAAAATTTTCCGAGTAGGCCTAGAAAATTTTTTTCCCGAAAGTGGCCGTTTTATACATTTTCGGAACCGCCTTGACGAGACGAACACAATGGTGCAAAGAACGGTCAGATATCTCCATCCGTTCTCGAGTTATTCAACTTTTTCTAAACCAGTATACGGCGGGACTTAGAAAATTTTCCGAGTAGGCCTAGAAAATTTTTTTCCCGAAAGTGGCCGTTTTATACATTTTCGGAACCGCCTTGACGAGACAAACAATGGTGCAAAGAACGGTCAGATATCTCCATCCGTTCTCGAGTTATTCAACTTTTTCTAAACCAGTATACGGCGGGACTTAGAAAATTTTCGTCACGAACCGATATTTGGTAAAATTTTCGATTTTTCCACTTTTGGTCCAAGATCTAAGTAGTCCCCACTGTACTGACCCCGAAAATGCATAAAACTCAAAATCGATGTCGGACAACATTTTGCCAAAATCTTCACTCGATCTTCGACAAAGTCGCCTCGGCTCCCGCCAACCGACGTACGGCTTCCTTCTAACTGAGAAGCCGACTCGTCCGACCCCTGGCCCAGAACGAGGCACTGTTCTCCGCCAACCGTAGTACGGCTCCTTCTACTGGAGAGGCCGGCCCGTCCGACAGCTTGGCTGAGAACGAGCCACATTTTCCCGCCAACCGTCTCGGCGAGTAGGCCTAGAAAATTTTTTTTTCCCGAAAGTGGCTGTTTTACATTTTCGGAACCGCCTTGACGAGACGAACACGGTGCAAAGAACGGTCAGATATCTCCATCCGTTCTCGAGTTATTCAACTTTTTCTAAACCAGTATACGGCGGACTTAGAAAATTTTCGTCACGAACCGATATTTGTAAAATTTTCGATTTTTCCACTTTTGGTCCAAGATCTAAGTAGTCCCCACTGTACTGACCCCGAAAATGCATAAAACTCAAAATCGATGTCGGACAACATTTTCGGCCAAAATCTTCACTCGACTTTCGACAAAGTCGCCTCGGCTCCCGCCAACCGACGTACGGCTTCCTTCTAACTGAGAAGCCGACTCGTCCGACCCTTGGCCCAGAACGAGGCACTGTTCTCCGCCAACCGTAGTACGGCTCCCCTTCTACCGGAGAGGCCGGCCCGTCCGACAGCTTGGCTGAGAACGAGCCACATTTTCCCGCCAACTGTCTCGGCGAGTAGGCCTAGAAAATTTTTTTCCCGAAAGTGGCCGTTTTATACATTTTCGGAACCGCCTTGACGAGACGAACACAATGGTGCAAAGAACGGTCAGATATCTCCATCCGTTCTCGAGTTATTCACGAAAAACTATCGTAAATCGAGTGTCTGCGAGACGTACACGGGTGTACGTCTCGCAGCTTCTCGAGTTCCCTATTGTATAGCATTGGGAGTTTCCCGAGACCGACTTTTCGAAGTTGGATTCGGACGTCTCTCGGTGTCTATGCGAAAAGGATGGGCGAAAGCCGTAGTGAGCCTGGCCTGAAACCCTCCGAACTCTAGGGCTTGCCCTACCCACAGCATAGCCACGAGCAGCCGCCCTGCTCCCCTGTAGCTTTGAGGATTCACGGCGAAGCTCCGTTGGTGGCAAACAGTCTCTGGGCGCCTCTGGCGTATCGGCCCGGCAAGTCCGGTGCTCGTTCACGTTCCAGGGGCCCTTATACCAAAACTAGTAAACACTTCTGCCTCCGGGCGTAAGCAAACATGAGTTATAAACTTATGAACGAAATGTGAAAAGAAACAAATCAGACCCGGCCGAGTGCCGGTGTGTTCACGAAGTGATCTTAAATGAAGATCTAGCCATGAATCTTGATTGTTGGTCGGAATTAGAGTGTCCAGCAGTCGGATGTTAGTTCCGTTGTGGTGTCAGAGGGAGTTGGACCGGTTAGCGTATTAGCGACGCTGGTGCCTAAACTGTGCAGCCGCCTGCGGCCCACGGTGCCCGTGCCGCGGACCCGGTCCCGGTTTCGGGCGGCCTAAAATCACCCTCGTGTACACCATGACGGGCTAGCCTCTGTGCTGACTCGGCCAAGTCTCTATATCGCAACACCTGATTCTTTGCCGGACTTCGTTCGTAACTGTTGAATTTATTCCTCGGAAGCGTTCGTTGCGAAGGCAAAAACGAAGTTTGTACTCGTTTTAAACAGTGCAACGCAGAGCAATCCATTGTCGGTTGGCTCGGACGTAAGTTGTGTGACTTGGCAGTGGCCGTCCCTGGACGGTGCTTTCTTGCGGGCCATTGCGGCCCGATGATACCTGCGTTGGCGGCCACTAGCTGGCCCTGATGTCGGGTCGGCAGTAATTCCCGTCCCTCACACTTCTTCGCCGGTCTCCTGACAAGGGTCGCCGGTCTCGATCTGTTGGTCGGAATTAGAGTGTTACGAGCTAGACTACGGTCTAGGCTCGGCCTTGTCTCTATATCGCAACTAATCTTGACATTTTGCCGGACTTGACAGTTACTGTTATGCGAGGCAAAATAGTTGTTACTGTTTACTAAGACAGTGCAAACCTCACGGCTAACCTGTGTGTTGGTCTCCGATTGTCCCGGGCCTGTGGAAACCCACAAAAAGGCGCACTATGAGGGCAACGGAGACGCTCGCCGGGCCTGGCAACCCATAGAGTCGAGATAGACCCCGATGAGGGCTACTCGCACGCACAGGCGAAGCCAACAAAACATTCTCGGGCGGTCGGCGCCGACACGGTTCGCCGTGGACGCGCTGTTCTGCCCGTGATATATTGCCGGGTATACGGGGAGTAGTGCCCCTGATACCCAGAGCAGTAGCGATAATTTATTATCCTCTGCTCCTGGTTGATCCTGCCAGTAGTCATATGCTTGTCTCAAAGATTAAGCCATGCAAGTCTCAGTACAAGCCTTACTAAGGCGAAACCGCAAAAGGCTCATTAAATCAGTTATGGTTCCTTGGATCGTACAATCCATTACATGGATAACTGTGGTAATTCTAGAGCTAATACATGCAAACAGAATCCCGACCTGAGATGGAGGGACGCTTTATTAGATCAAACCAATCGGGGCTCCGGCCTCGCACTCTTGGTGACTCTGAATAACTTACAGCTGATCGCACGGTCCACGTACCGGCGACGCATCTTTCAAATGTCTGACTTATCAACTGTCGATGGTAGATTCTGCGCCTACCATGGTTGTAACGGGTAACGGGGAATCAGGGTTCGATTCCGAGAGGGAGCCTGAGAAACGGCTACCACATCCAAGGAAGGCAGCAGGCGCGCAATTACCCACCCCGGCACGGGAGGTAGTGACGAAAATAACGATACGGGACTCATCCGAGGCCCCGTAATCGGAATGAGTACACTTTAAACTTTAACAAGTACCAATTGAGGGCAAGTCTGGTGCCAGCAGCCGCGGTAATTCCAGCCCAATAGCGTATATTAAAGTTGTTGCGGTTAAAAAGCTCGTAGTTGATCTGTGTCTCAAGTTGTCGGTTCACCGCTCGCGGTGTCAACTGGCATGTCCTGTGGGACGTCCTGCCGGTGGTTTGACGGGCTGGTGTGTAGGGTAACCAAAGCACCACGTCTGTCCCGGCAACCGATTTTATCCCGCCGCGGTGCTCTTCATTGAGTGTCATGGTGGGCCGGCACGTTTACTTTGAACAAATTAGAGTGCTTAAAGCAGGCCGATTAATGCCTGAATATGTGTGCATGGAATAATGGAATAGGACTTCGGTTCTACATTTTGTTGGTTTTAAGAATCCGAAGTAATGATTAATAGGGACAGGGGGGCATTCGTATTGCGACGTTAGAGGTGAAATTTTGATCGTCGCAAGACGTACCTAAGCGAAAGCATTTGCCAAGTATGTCTTCATTAATCAAGAACGAAAGTTAGAGGTTCGAAGGCGATCAGATACCGCCCTAGTTCTAACCATAAACGATGCCAGCCAGCGATCCGCCAAAGTTCCTCCGATGACTTGGCGGGCCTGGAAACCAAAGCTTTGGGTTCCGGGGAAGTATGGTTGCAAAGCTGAAACTTAAAGGAATTGACGGAAGGGCACCACCAGGGAGGGAGCCTGCGGCTTAATTTGACTCAACACGGGAAACCCTCACCAGGCCCGGACACTGGAAGGATTGACAGATTGATAGCTCTTTCTTGATTCAGTGGGTGGTGGTGCATGGCCGTTCTTAGTTGGTGGAGCGATTTGTCTGGTTAATTCCGATAACGAACGAGACTCTAGCCTACTAACTAGGCGTATCTGGTATCCAAATAGTGCTACCAGCGAACATGACTCTTCTTAGAGGGACAGGCGGCTTCTAGCCGCACGAGACTGAGCAATAACAGGTCTGTGATGCCCTTAGATGTCCTGGGCCGCACGCGCGCTACACTGAAGGAATCAGCGTGTCTTCCTGGCCGTAAGGTCCGGGTAACCCGTTGAACCTCCTTCGTGCTAGGGACTGGGGCTTGCAATTGTTCCCCATGAACGAGGAATTCCCAGTAAGCGCGAGTCATAAGCTCGCGTTGATTACGTCCCTGCCCTTGTACACACCGCCCGTCGCTACTACCGATTGAATGATTTAGTGAGGTCTTCGGACTGGGACGCGGTGATCGCCTCGGCGGTCACCGATGATACCGGAAAGATGACCAAACTTGATCATTTAGAGGAAGTAAAAGTCGTAACAAGGTTTCCGTAGGTGAACCTGCGGAAGGATCATTAACGTGATGTCCAGGCTACGGCTTGACACACGAACATATATAAACACCCGCTCCTCCACGAGCAACCACGCACCTATTGTACTATAGTAACTGGCGTGGAGGTAGCGGGTGTAAGGGAGTGCCTGAGCCACACTACCCGTAAAAATCCCGAAAGATGGTTAAACAACAGCTCCACACCGGTAGCCTGACCAACTAACCGGGTGGGCTGTTTATCTAGAGGGGACGGACCCGGCCTCTCTAGCATACATTACGTCCCTGGTGTGGGACCGTCACAGTGAGTAAGAGATGAAAGGACGATACCGGCGAAAATCTCGAAATAGCTGACACGAAGCGGTGCAAGCTCGGGTGTGTCGTCAAGCGTAAAAGCAAGGCAAATGGCAAAAAAAACCTGTTGTGGTCTCCGATAGTCGCCGGGGTATAAAAGGTGTCCGCCCCACAGATAGGCGCACTATAAGGGGAACGGAGACGCTCGACCGGGCCTGGCAACCCGGCGGGTCGTAGTAGACCCCAAAGAGGGCTACTCGGGCACAGAGTTTAATACAAACGCCGACGCTATACACGCTGCACGACCACACACCGTGATGTTTCACTCAGTACTGGACGCACTCGAGAAGGCTGGTAAAGTCGGACGGCAAGTCGTGAAACCGTTGACGAGATGTCGGCCAATGATCACAGTCTGAAGTGAGAGACGCTAAGAAATGGAAGTTCCCTTAGCTGGCCTTCGATTCGCCCGTGTCGGCTCTTTTTTTTCCACACGCGGGTTCGTCGCTCACTGACGACGCTACGGCGTCCCTGCGGCTTTACGTCGAACGGTGTCTCACTGCCGCCACCCGTCCGTCCGTTGTCCGAGTAACTCGGAACACTGTGTTCGGAACCCGTCAGCACCGAGTTAACAGTTACTACTAGAGTACAAGACGTGCCGGCCAATATTGGACACGTTATGCCCGGACCCCTGGTCTATAGTTGGTGGATAGAACCAGGCCGCGGTACGTGATCTAGGTCGGTGCGCGGTTCACAATCGGAAAGATATCCCCACCTTTGCCGGGTGCGGGAGCGGCCGTGCGCGCGTGGTTCTGTCACCCGCCTGTGTCTCTGGCGTTTGCAATGACGACGTGGTCATCACCGCCACGTAACAGCGAACGCAAAACGAGTCCAGACCGGTGTCAGACCTCGCGCCCGACCGTGCTGTGTGGCCCCAGCCCTTGCGGCTGAGCGGCGTGACCGGCCTGTGTCGGTCCAAACAGACGTCTGATGATCTGAAAGTCATTTCAAGCCCCCGTGATACTTGGCCCTGTAGAGCCGCGCCACGAGGTACGGAAACTCTCTGTGGAAGATCAGTACTGCAGAGACGAGTACGCCTGGCGTTTCCGGGAATCGATTGAGGGGTCATATGTTCAAAGTAGTCAGTAGCCTCGGCGAAAACTACTCTACGGACAACCCGACTCAGGTGTCGACCGGGGCTATTTACCGTATCCGTACGGTAGGACCGTAGAAGTGCCCTTGGCCCAAAACCACGGTTATGTGTGATGTGCCGGTGGGAGCGACCACCGGCCGCTTGACAGATGACGATTAAGATAGACAACGTCGGACCGACCAGGCCGGAAGGCCACGATAAAAGCGGTCAATCGACCGTGGCGCTCTGGAAAACCATCGAGCCCCCGTGATTATCGGTAGAGTACGCTACGAGGTTCGGAAACTCCGTACGCGGAGAGGAGTACGCCTGGCGTGAGAGCCGTGTGACGCCTGACTGGGTCAGCTGTTCTGGTTCTGGTGTGTACCCAGAGTCGAGCACACGTGAGCCGGCATGGAAAGCAGTATCGAGCAAGTACCCTGTCGAGACACTCGCCCTCCGGGCGTGCCTGTCCTCGGCCAGTAGGGAACGCCGAACGTGTACCGTGTCGGAACAATTGCACTGTGCGTCGACGGCTCTGGCGAAAAGTAGTACCAGATCAAACCCACAGGTGACGAGCACGGTCCTTACCGTACCCCAAGTCCACGGGGACGGTAGGACCACCGTTGTCCCTGGTAACTCACGGTTGCTGTTTGGTAATTGCGAGCCGCGGGTGGAACCACCGGCCGCTCGATGGTTGCGTTCAGACGTAGCGCCGGTCGCCGGAGAGAGCTTTCGCCCTCCGCGCCGACCCGACTCACTGTAAAAACGGAACTTTGAATGCTATCGAAAACCCGTTGATCGCCCGTATAGCACACCGCGAGGTTTGGAACCTCTCGGGCGGTTTACCGTCCCGAGACCAGTACGCCCGGTGTGAGTTCCGGAGACACGCCTGACTGGGTCAGCTGTTCAGTAGTACTGGTGTTCAGCCAGAGTCGAGCACACTCGCGAGTCAATCGCCCGTGCATAGTACTCAGTCGAGTACGTCGGAAAGCAAGGAGTCATCTAAGGTACCCTGTCGAGACACTCGCCCCGGGCGTGCCTGTCCTCGGCCAGTAGGGAACGCAGCAAGTACCCTGTCGAGACACTCGCCCCGGGCGTGCCTGTCCTCGGCCAGTAGGGAACGTAGATGGCTGGTTGTTAGTAGCGTTACGGAAACCACTGTACGAATGGCTCAGAATGGCGGCCCACTACCTGATCATACCCACAGGTGACGTGACCGGACCCTTTGCCGTCCAGTACGGTAGGACATTGAAGTCCCATCCACTGTCCCGGGTGTATATCACGGATTATACAACGGTAAGGCACGACTTACCGGTTTTCGATAGCTAGTACGAGTACCGATCATACCGGCGGGTTTTAGGTGGAACCTTGCCGGGGAGAGGGACCGGTTCAGACCCGGTCCCGGACGGGCCAGTCGTGTTAGCGCTAAGGTACGAACTCGAGAGACGTACCGCGGAGCACGGCTGGTCGGTCCGGGTACACGTGAGGCGTGAGTGAGTGCGCCCCGTTACCGTGTTACCGATTGTGAACGTCAGGCTACCCAAAACTCGCATTTGAAATGCCACAAACAAAAATCCGGTCACGGCCGGTACGCGGGAGCGTATAATTCCACAAACAGACTACCCTGAACGGTGGATCACTTGGCTCGTGGGTCGATGAAAAACGCAGCTAAACGCGCGTTGACGTGTGAACTGCAGGACACATGAACATCGACAATTTGAACGCACATTGCGGCCCTGGGAACAATTCCAAGGGCTACGCCTGTCTGAGGGTCGGCTTTACTAGAACTTCGGTTCAACCAATCTTGCGCCGCCAACGTCTGAGACAGCGGGGGTTTTACAAGTGGGGGCGGTCTCAGGACCGGACGGTGGTGGAGCGCCCGGCGACCCCACCGTCGTCAAGCTGTCGATTCGCATGGTGGATGTCTACAACCACGATGCCCGCGTACCCGTAAAGGTGCGCGCAGGATCGCACGGTTCTCCCGTACACGCCCCGCCGAGACGGCCGGCACAAGTGCATCCAGCACTGTGACACTACGAGGAATCTGGCGGACGCGGTACGGTTCTCGTTCGCGTCCGCACTGGTCGGCTCTGTGTGCCGCGCCAGTGTACCGAAGGCAGGTCAGGTGTCGGCGAGCAAGCGGACTCGGGTCCGCTCTCGTCAACCCGATTAAGCACGGTTCGAGGTGGAAGTCCGCTAAGTGGCCTGGTTACCCAAAGTCCCAGGCCTGCGTCCCGGACGCCCCCGAGGGGTGTTCCGGCGGCGTTCGGAACGCGACGGTCGTGGTTGGGCGCGTCTCGAGAGACGCGTCTCGTCCGCGGAGTTCCCGTGCAGGGTGCGTGATACACCGTTACGTGGGTGCACTTTGTCGGTGGCGTCACGCTACTTGAGTTCCTCGCCGGTCCGCCGGCGTTGGTCTCTCAAATACACAAGTCCGCGGTGTACCGTCCTAGCGACGGGGACCGCGGCACGGTAGGCCCGGACGGCCGCGAGAACCGCAAGTCCCCTTCATAGGGACTTCGGGCGACCGCAATGCCAGCCCGCCTGCTCTGCGTGAACGACTTTCAACGTGAAGATGGTCAACCACAAGGCAAGTGTCAGGTAGCTCGCCGGTCCCAAGGGACCCGCGCGAGCGTGGAAGGTTTGCTCGCACCTCGCCGGCTCTGAGTACCGGGTAACCGATTGCGGCGCAGCGAAGCACGTGACCTGGTCCGCGCGAGCTCGCCCAAAACAGCTGCGACCTCAGATCAGGTGGGACTACCCGCTGAATTTAAGCATATTATTAAGCGGTGGAAAAGAAACTAACAAGGATTCCTTAGTAGCTGCGAGCGAACCGGGAAGAGCCCAGCACTGAATCCCGCCGACTTGTCGGCAGGGAAATGTGGTGTTCGGGAGGACCCGCTTAACCCGGGCGCCGGAGGCCAGTCCAAGTCCATCTTGAATGGGGCCACTGCCCGCAGAGGGTGCCAGGCCCGTAGGACGGTCACCGGTTCCGGGTGGGTCTCTCCTTAGAGTCGGGTTGTTGAGAGTGCAGCCTTAAGTAGGTGGTAAACCCATCTAAGGCTAAATATGACCACGAGACCGATAGAAAACAAGTACCGTGAGGGAAAGTTGAAAAGAACTTTGAAGAGAGAGTTCAAGAGTACGTGAAACCGTTCAGGGTAAACGGAAAAGACTTTAAACACCGAACGGGAGATTCACGCCTCTCGCATGAGTCGGCTCCCGCGAGGTCAGATGGCACCGTTCGCCCGCTCGGCGCAAGTCGTTGCGGGTCGTTTCGGTGGTCACTGGCGCTCGCGGGGTTATGCCGGCCGCGGTGGGCCGCACTTCTCCCTCAGTAGGACGTCGCGACCCGTCAGTCGGCGGCCGACGGCCCGGGTGGTGCCCGAGCGCGGTTCGGACTTGTCGCTCGGACCTGGTGTCCCGGCCGTTCCGTCGGACGGTATGAGATGGGTGTCGGACCGCCGAAACCCAGTTTTGGGCGTCCGGGCGGTCGCAAGCTTGGGCGTGTCGTCGGGATGACGGACCCTACGGTCCGGCTCTCGCGCCGTCCGGCTGTTGGCGGCCGTGTCCCGGACGGGTCTTGTAACACCGGTCGGCGATGTCAGTTTAAGGTACTTATCCGACCCGTCTTGAAACACGGACCAAGGAGTCTAACATGTGCGCGAGTCATTTGGGTGCAAACCTAAAGGCGCAATGAATTGAAGGTCCGGCTTGCCGGACCGAGGGAGGATGGACGCGCAGCTCCACGAGGCGGCGTCCCGCACTCCCGGGGCGTCTGTTCTCACTGCGAGAAGAGGCGCACCCAGAGCGTACACGTTGGGACCCGAAAGATGGTGAACTATGCCTGGCCAGGACGAAGTCAAAACCCTGATGGAGGTCCGTAGCGATTCTGACGTGCAATCGATCGTCAGAGCTGGGTATAGGGCGAAAGACTAATCGAACCATCTAGTAGCTGGTTCCTCCGAAGTTTCCCTCAGGATAGCTGGTACTCGGAGTAAAGAATCTCATGCGGTAAAGCGAATGATTAGAGGCCTTGGGGCCGAAACGACCTCAACCTATTCTCAAACTTTAAATGGGTGAGATCTCCGGCATGCTTGACCCCGGTCCTGATGCCGGAGTCTCGGATCCAGAGTACCAAGGGCCAATTTTGGTAAGCAGAACTGGCGCTGTGGATGAACCAAACGCCGAGCTGGCGCCCGAACAACGCTCATGGGAAACCATGAAAGGCGTTGGTTGCTTAAGACAGCAGGACGGTGGCCATGGAAGTCGGAATCCGCTAAGGAGTGTGTAACAACTCACCCTGCCGAAGCAACCAGCCCTGAAAATGGATGGCGCTGTAGCGTTGTGCCTATGCTCGGCCGTCAACGGCAAAGTGGGCGGCTTCCCCAGCGGGGGCCGGGCCGTTACGCCTTGACGAGCAGGAGGGCGCGGCGGTGTGCACTGAAGGGTCACGGCGTGAGCCGGTTGGAGCGCCGTCGGCGCAGATCTTGGTGGTAGTAGCAAATACTCCAGCGAGGACCTGGAGGACTGACGTGGAGAAGGGTTTCTTGTGAACAGCTGTTGCACAAGAGTCAGTCGACCCTAAGCCCTAGGAGAAATCCTATGTCGATGGGTTGCCGAACCTTGCCGCGATGAAGGTGCACGCGCACACGCGCGACCGAGGCTGCCGGACCCGGCGGAATGCTCGGCGCGCTGCGCGTCCCTTTTGGCGAACTAGGCACCCACCGGGCGAAAGGGAATCCGGTTCCTATTCCGGAACCCGGTAGCGGAACCGTTCCAATACGGGCCCTCACCGAGTGCTCGACGGGGCAACCCAAAGAGACCCGGAGACGCCGTCGGGAGATCCGGAGAGAGTTTTCTTTTCTCTATAAGCGTTCGAGTTCCCTGGAATCCTGTAGAAGGGAGATAGGGTTTGGAACGCGAAGAGCACCGCAGTTGCAGCGTCCGGATCTTCCCCGACCTTGAAAACGGGAGAGGGCTACGTGGAAAGTTCGCACCGGATCGTACCCATATCCGCAGCACTCCAAGGTTAAGAGCCCTAGTCGATAGAATAATGTAGGTGGGAAGTCGGCAAACTTGATCCGTAACTTCGGAACAAGGATTGGCTCGAGGGATCGTATCGGGCTTGGTCGGGAAGCGTAGACGTGCTAAGTGCCGGGCCTGGGCGAAGTGAAGCTGGTGCGTCCCGCCGTTCCGGGGTCGGCGGCGTCCGTACGCGGATCCTCTGCTCGGTCCCGTGCCTGGCCTCACGCGGATCTTCTCCGCTGCGAGGTGTTGGTCGTCGGTCGCGGGCTCCGGCTCGGGCGGACCTTCTACTTCCACGGTCGCCATTCAACGATCAACTCAGAACTGGCACGGACCGGAAACTGACTGTCTAATTAAAACAAAGCATTGCGATGGCTCACGGGTGTTGACGCAATGTGATTTCGCCCAGTGCTCTGAATGTCAAAGTGAAGAACAAGCGCGGCAACCAAACTGCCGTGGGCGTTCACGGAGGCTCGTGCCTGGCCTTGGACTGACCTGACCTCGTGTCCCCTGTAACGCTCGCTCCGCCTCTTGGTGTATCTCCCTTGGAGTCACCGCCAGCTCCACGGGGTTGGATAACCGTAACAGCGGTCCCACCCCGTTGTTTACATTGCCGGCGGCCAAACTGCTACGTCAAGCCACCGCCCGATGGTCCTGGAGTTGTCGTTGCGGCCCTCTTGAGGTGTCCTTGTCTGGTGGGTTTGCCCTGCACTTGTGCAGGTAAGCAGTGGCCCACTGCCCCGCCGTTGGGGGGGGGGTCCCATGTAGAGAGAACTTTCGCTGCCAGGGCGACTGATCCCAGGCTAGGCCTGGATAGAGGAACCAGTCCATGCCGGAGCATACCCAAATGGCAGGACTTGGGCACAGGCCGCTTCGGCTCTCTGTGGCTGTCGGGGAGCCGGGCCTTAAGCCCGAGGGGCGTGGTGAGCTCCTCAAATGTTTTACGCCATAAGCGTGCCTTCAGCGGGTTAGCACTTTGCGCCCTTTCAATGAGGAGTTTCTATCCTGGAAATTTTCTCCCTCCCCGAACGGATGGTAATTTCTTTTCCTCCATGGGGGGGTGTTGGTATCGGCTTTCATAAGCTTTAGCATCATTTTGATATAGCGTTATTGTCCCGCATAAGTTCTACTAGCTATAAGAGAGTTCAAGAGTGTTGAGAGAATTCAAGAGTAGATTAGAGTACAAGAGAGTTCAAGAGTAATTCAGTAAAACCTATTACGAAACTTCATCTTTTTGCAAACCGATCGTTAACCAGACAAATCAATTAGCATGGCAGGGTCCAGTACTAGTTCGACTAATACTGTGACCTTCTCCTATCCATGGGTGGCTTCCATGTGCACCCTTTGTCCTGCTTGGTTCACTAAGGCGGCTGACATGGCTAGACACTTCTCTGAAGAGCATGTTGGCGTGGAGCTGAAATTCAAGTGTGCGAAGTGTAGTGGCCTCTATGTAAGTCTCCGTGGCGTAGCAATACACCACGGGAAATGCTTGGGGCCGCGCGCCGATGATCCTGGTCCTGTGCAGTGCCCCCATTGCACTCGCAGGTTTAAAACCAGTCGTGCGTGCACTTTGCACAAGAATGTCGCCCACCCGGATGCTCGTGATGAGGAGAGGCTCGCGCCTGCTCAGCCGCCGGTCCGGCGGGGACCCTATGGGTCCAAGGGCTGCCTCTGGTCTCCGGAGGAGGACGAGATCCTGATGCGTCTCTATCGAGACTATGATCCTGCACAGGGAGCGGGTATGGGCTATGGAGCCTTCATTGCCCTCTCCTTGCCTCGCAAAACTGCGCTGCAGGTTCGAAGCCGCGTCAGGATTTTGAAATCCAATGGTAGCCTTGCGGGCGGCCCGGGGGCCCCTGGGGACCCTGACGGAGGTGATTCCGAGGGGGACTCGTCGTCGTCGGACTCGGCACCGGCCTCTCCGGCGGGGCCGGCCGGCTCTTCTTCGTCCTCGGACGAGGGTGAGCCGGTCGGTCCCCCGTTGGGGGCGGTGTCGGCGCTGGCGACGCCGGAGGTGCATATTGGTGCTGTTCATGCGAATGTTTTCTCGCCTGACCTGAATGACTTGGTGAGCCAAATCTTAGATGATTCCCAGCCAGCTGGCGAGGGTTCTCCGGTCCTTCCGAACGTCCCGCTTCCGGCTCCGTCGCCGCCCCCACCGGCACGCCCTTTTGCCGAACTCTGGTCAGATATTATGGACCAGGTTCGTGCAGTGGTTGGGTTGTGTCCGATTGGGGTGCGTCTGGTGGAGCTTGCGGGTCGGGAGGGGGACATCACGGGGGACTTGAACCGGCTGGTCTGCGAATTGCAAAATGCGATATGTGATCGGC
>CM032063.1:51296142-51304413 GCA_018831715.1 Matsumurasca onukii | reverse complement strand
AATGAAAATCTCATTTTGTCGATTTTGAAGAGTTTGGACTTAGAAAAAAATTGAAAATCTTCATTTTACGGAAAATGAAAATCTCATTTTGTCGATTTTGAAGAGTTTGGACTTAGAAAAAAAATGAAAATCTTCATTTTACGGAAAATGAAAATCTCATTTTGTCGATTTTGAAGAGTTTGGACTTAGAAAAAAATTGAAAATCTTCATTTTACGGAAAATGAAAATCTCATTTTGTCGATTTTGAAGAGTTTGGACTTAGAAAAAAAATGAAAATCTTCATTTTACGGAAAATGAAAATCTCATTTTGTCGATTTTGAAGAGTTTGGACTTAGAAAAAAAATGAAAATCTTCATTTTACGGAAAATGAAAATCTCATTTTGTCGATTTTGAAGAGTTTGGACTTAGAAAAAAAAAAAAAATCTTCATTTTACGGAAAATGAAAATCTCATTTTGTCGATTTTGAAGAGTTTGGACTTAGAAAAAAAATGAAAATCTTCATTTTACGGAAAATGAAAATCTCATTTTGTCGATTTTGAAGAGTTTGGACTTAGAAAAAAATTGAAAATCTTCATTTTACGGAAAATGAAAATCTCATTTTGTCGATTTTGAAGAGTTTGGACTTAGAAAAAAAATGAAAATCTTCATTTTACGGAAAATGAAAATCTCATTTTGTCGATTTTGAAGAGTTTGGACTTAGAAAAAAAATGAAAATCTTCATTTTACGGAAAATGAAAATCTCATTTTGTCGATTTTGAAGAGTTTGGACTTAGAAAAAAAATGAAAATCTTCATTTTACGGAAAATGAAAATCTCATTTTGTCGATTTTGAAGAGTTTGGACTTAGAAAAAAATTGAAAATCTTCATTTTACGGAAAATGAAAATCTCATTTTGTCGATTTTGAAGAGTTTGGACTTAGAAAAAAATTGAAAATCTTCATTTTACGGAAAATGAAAATCTCATTTTGTCGATTTTGAAGAGTTTGGACTTAGAAAAATTGAAAATCTTCATTTTACGGAAAATGAAAATCTCATTTTGTCGATTTTGAAGAGTTTGGACTTAGAAAAAAAATGAAAATCTTCATTTTACGGAAAATGAAAATCTCATTTTGTCGATTTTGAAGAGTTTGGACTTAGAAAAAAAATTGAAAATCTTCATTTTACGGAAAATGAAAATCTCATTTTGTCGATTTTGAAGAGTTTGGACTTAGAAAAAAAATGAAAATCTTCATTTTACGGAAAATGATAGGGATTAGGAATCTCGTTAATCCATTCATGCGCGTCACTAATTAGATGACGAGGCATTTGGCTACGTTAAGAGTCATAGTTACTCCGCCGTTAACCCGCACTTACTTGAATTTCTTCAGAAGAGTTTGGATGAAAATGAAAATCTCGAAAAAATTCTTGAAAAATTCGATAAAAAACCTTTTCTTCCGTATACTTAAGCGTATATGGAGTACTAAGGTTCCCGGTCATTGAATATGGAAATATTGAGTTGTTCTCTATATATATGGGTATAGTATAGCTGTGGAGGTGGAAAACAAAACACTATCTATAAATCTACCTTAAACTTTTTTTGCGCCTAGGTAATCGTCTTTTACCGTAAAACCCTTTACCTACCATACCGATTACCTAGGCGCAAAAAAGTTTAAAAATTGAATAGTTATGCTCTCCCTATTCACTTTGATGTAGTAGTATAGTACTACTGCGTTAACAGTATTACTACACTACTACTAGTGAATCCATAAAAGATATAGTAGCTACTACTGATCAACAGTAGTATAGTCAATGCTACTATATTCACAAAGCTCAGACTTAGCAATTTTTTTTATTAGATATTAGACATAATATCTAATGTATTTTATAAAAAGTAAATCGTCAATGTATTAAACCTATATCATTGACATTGCTCGAACTTAGCCATTTTTATATTAGATATTAGACATAATTCTAATGCTTTTATTATAAGTGTAAATCGTCAATGTGTTAAACCTACATCATTGGAATTTGTCAAAAAGTTCTTGAAAAATTTGATAAAATTGAAATAGCTCTGACTTAGCTATTTTTATTGATTAGATATTAGACATAATTTTAATGCTAAAAATGTCAAAAAATTCTTGAAAAATTTGATAAAATTGAAATAGCTTTGACTTAGCTATTTTTTAAAATCAGATATAAGACATATAATATCTGATAAATTGCAATAAGACTAAATTTCTTATTTTAATCATCAATGTGTAACATCATTGACATAGCTCAGACTTAGCTACGTTTTAAATGCTATATTTATATAAGTATAATGTACATTGACATGGCTCAGACTTAGCTACTTTTTGATTGGATATAAGACATAATTCTAATGCTATTTTTATATAAGTAAAATCGTCAATGTATTAAACCTACAACATTGACATAGCCCTATCTTAGCTATTTTTTATGGTGATAGACCTATCGACTTATCAATCGGGCTGGTGTAATTAGTTCAGATGAAATCGAAATTTCATCCTATCCGGAAAGTTAGATTAAAATCTAGGAGGCTTACACCGCCCTGTGCCAATTAAAGCTATATATTCGCTCTATAATTGTGCCATCTATAACAGTTCCGTTGTACTTAAAGTATTATCAACAAGAACTTATAAGATAAATTCAGCACCTTGAATTAACTTATATCTCTTATAAATGAGAGTTATAGTTACTTCCATATAATACTAACATGTGCTTTTAAAACATCATGCTTTTTGATTATTAATATATAAATACTACTAGTATATGTAGTGTACTATACTTAGATGTTACACCTACATCATTGACATAGCTCAGACTTAGCTTTTTTTAGTGATTTTAGATATTAGTCATAATTGCAATCTCTTTATATGCTTAGGCATATATATAAAAAAAAAAACGAACTTCTTCCGTATACTTAAAATGTATATATTAAAATATATAACATACATTAAGTATAGAATACTAAGGTTTATAAATTGTCAAATTACTAACACATTATAAATGTGCTTTCTTTTAACCCTGTTTTTCAACAGCAAAGCTAACTAAAGTTAACTCCTTATTACGATAATCCGTCTTCGATACTATGTTACTTATTTCTTATATATAAAATATATTTTTAACTCAATCCATCAATCGATCATATATATTTAAATAGAAGGATATATATTTTAAACATGCAAGTTAGAAATATATTCACATTCTAAAAATATATAGATGATATCAGGATGGAGATATATTATATAAAAAGATCTTCACATAATACCTCCAACGAATCATCAAGCAAAGGATGAGCTTCAGTGGATCGCAGTATGGCAGCTGCTCTACCACTTACAACACCTTGCCCGTTACCAAAGTCGTTTACAATTGATTCTAGGCTTTGTCATTGTATTAATAATGTGTTACTAAGTAAATAGCGCTTCATGCGGGTATCATTTATATACGCACACTTGCTGTATTACTTTCCACATAGGCATCATAAAATTCATTTTATCGTTTATAATTAAAAATTATAAACTTTAAATGGTTTATATTGCCCATACAATGCAATTGCCCCATTTTTATCATTGCAGTACAGCACGGATACGACCTTAGAGGCGTTCAGGCATAATCCAACGGACGTAGCATCATACCACTGTTCTCTCGAACAAGTATTGTGCCATTGGTCCGTACATGCGGTTCCTCTCGTACTACGCATGAATGCTGTCGCAACAACAATTTGTCATTAGTAGGGTAAAACTAACCTGTCTCGACGGTCTAAACCCAGCTCACGTTCCCTTGCATGGGTGAACAATCCAACGCTTGGTGAATTTTGCTTCACAATGATAGGGAGAGCCGACATCGAAGGATCAAAAGCGACGTCGCTATGAACGCTTGGCCGCCACAAGCCAGTTACCCCTGTGGTAACTTTTCTGACACCTCTTGATAAAACTCTTTAAACCAAAAGGATCGATAGGCCGAGCTTTTGCTGTCTCTGTGTGTACTGGACACCGAGATCAAGTCAGCATTGCCCTTTTGCTCTATGTGTGGCTGGCCTTGAGTTTACCTTCGTTATTATTTGAAAGATGTACCGCCCCAGTCGAACTCCCTACCTAGCAATGTCCTTGAAATGGATCATATCTAAGTAATAGGAGTTATACCAAATTTAATTAATATAATTAACATTATGCATAAAATTTAAAATTAAAATTTTCAAATATACACAATATGCAATTATTTCATCGAAATTTGTTTACAATTATATAACAAACTCATGATATTTTGATCAAGAAGCTTGCATTATTACCCAATACCATTAGAAATATTAAAATATCTCCGTATAATGGCTAAGCAATAATACGTTCCATTTTATCAAGTAAGTAAGGAAACAATAAGAGTAGTGGTATTTCATTGGCGAAAAAATGAAACATTAATTTCTCCCTTATTCTACACCTCTTATGTCTCCTTACATTGCCAGATTGAGTCAAGCTCAACAGGGTCTTCTTTCCCCGCTAATTATTCCAAGCCCGTTCCTTGGCTGTGGTTTCGCTAGATAGTAGATAGGGACAGTAGGAATCTCGTTAATCCATTCATGCGCGTCACTAATTAGATGACGAGGCATTTGGCTACCTTAAGAGAGTCATAGTTACTCCGCCGTTAACCCGCGCTTACTTGAATTTCTTCACTTTGACATTCAGAGCACTGGGCAGAAATCACATTGTGTCAACACCCGTTAGGGCCATCACAATGCTTTGTTTTAATTAGACAGTCGGATTCCCCAAGTCCGTGCCAGTTCTGAATTGATTGTTAATTGATAGTCGTTCGAAATCAAATAATTAAATATATACCCCAATTAAGTGATAATATCATTATAAGATTATTAGCTAGAAAGTTCCACAATTGGCTACGTAAACTACTATCCGGGAACAAAATTCTATTTACCCAGAACGAGCACATAAACCATGGTATTGCTTCCCAATCAAGCCCGACTATCTCAATCTTCAGAGCCAATCCTTATCCCGAAGTTACGGATCTAATTTGCCGACTTCCTTACCTACATTATTCTATCGACTAGAGACTCTTCACCTTGGAGACCAGCTGCGGATATCGGTACGGCCTGTTGAGAAGTTTGCGTTACCCGCCATAAATTTTCAAGGTCCGAAGAGAAAATATCGACACAACAGTAAATGTCATGCTCTTCTAGTCCATCTACCATATCTCTCTTCGAAAGACTTCCATGGTAGTACGACTATAAAACAGAAAAGCTCTTCCGATATCTCTCGACGGCTTCTTTATGGTCGTTCCTGTTGCCAGGATGAGCAAAAAGCCCATTTTAATAACAAACGTATACTCAACAGGTTACGGAATTGGAACCGTATTCCCTTTCGTTCAAAAATAATCAAGTGTATTATAATAAATATAAAAATTTTGAAAATTCGAAGAAATATTTTGGCTTCTACTTTTAAAAAAGTGGAAAAATATAAGAAAATTAATTCTTAAATTTTTTTAGGATATTTCAATCAAAATATTTTTACCTTCTCTCTGTTTCGTATTTTTACGTACTTTTATTATAACTTGAAAATTTTCGGCTTTCGCCTTGAACTTAGGACCGACTAACTCGTGATCAACCACTGTTCACACGAAACCCTTCTCCACTTCAGTCCTCCAGGTCTCATTCGATTATTTGCTACTACCACCAAGATCTGTACCAATGGCGGCTCCATGCAGTGCCAAACACTTCTACGCACACCATTGTACCCACCTACTTACTAAAGTTTCAAAATTTATAATCAATTAAGAAAATAAATCATCTACTTTAGCAGTAATGTATAGGTATACAACTTAAGCGCCATCCATTTTAAGGGCTAGTTGCTTCGGCAGGTGAGTTGTTACACACTCCTTAGCGGATTACGACTTCCAAGTCCACCGTCCTGCTGTTTTAAGCAACCAACGCCTTTCATGGTATCTGCATGAGTTGTTAATTTGGGCACCTTAACATTACGTTTGGTTCATCCCACAGCGCCAGTTCTGCTTACCAAAAGTGGCCCACTGGACAAAATATCATAACCACAACCTTCATATTAAGAAAGGTGAGGTTTTTACCCATTTAAAGTTTGAGAATAGGTTAAGATCGTTTCGACCCTAAGGCCTCTAATCATTCGCTTTACCAGATAAGATTATTTTAATGCACCAGCTATCCTGAGAGAAACTTCGGTGGGAACCAGCTACTAGATGATTCGATTGGTCTTCCGCCCTATACTCAATTCTGACAATCGATTTGCACGTCAGAACTGTTTCGGTCTTCCATCAGGGTTCCCCTGACTTCAACCTGATCAAGTATAGTTCACCATCTTTCGGGTCACAGCATATATGCTCAAGGTACGTCCTAGTTAGAGGTATAAATATTATTAAAATAACATTACACATAACTGTATAGAACGCCCGGGATTGTATTTATTTTATTTTTAAATTAATAAAAATATTAAAATAAACTAATCCCATTTAACAGTTAAGTTAATTACGCTTTTGGGTTTATTTTTTAAAATAATTTTCCCAATAACTTGCACATATGTTAGACTCCTTGGTCCGTGTTTCAAGACGGGTCCCGAAGGTATCCTGAATCTACCGCATTGTAAATCATATAAGCGCATACAATATTAAACATAAATATATTATCCAAGGATATATTATTTATGCTATTGTAAAATTCAATTAAGAATTTAAAGCACTATATATAATAAATCTGTCAATACTTTATCAGATACAAAAGGAATTATTCTATGTTAAATTGCCGGAACAAAATAATTTGAACAAACATGGCCTTAAGATCTTTTGATAAATTTTTAATTTTTATATTAACAGATTACAATGTCCTTTATGGAAAAAGTGCACACTGTTCTTATTATATTATATTATAATATAAATAATATTAAGTGGTGAATTTTCCATAATGGATATTCAGGTTCATCGGGCTTAACCTCTAAGCAGTTTCACGTACTATTTAACTCTCTATTCAGAGTTCTTTTCAACTTTCCCTCACGGTACTTGTTTACTATCGGTCTCATGGTTATATTTAGTTTTAGATGGAGTTTACCACACTTAGTGCTGCACTATCAAGCAACACGACTCTTTGGAAGCACCTTCTAGTAATCATTAACGTTATACGGGCCTAGCACCCTCTATGGGTAAATGGCCTCATTTAAGAAGGACTTAAATCGTTAATTTCTCATACTAGATTATAGGTGTTCCATACACTGCATCTCATATTTGCCATTAAAGACAAAATGACTTAGTGCTGAACTAGTTTCTTTTCGCTCGCCGCTACTAAGAAAATCCTAGTTAGTTTCTTTTCCTCCCCTTATTAATATGCTTAAATTTGGGGGTATTCCCATATGAGTTGAGGTTGTGTAAACAAATTTTTTTGCTCAAAATTCAACACTTTTCTTCTTTACGGATTTTTCTATTTTAAAAACATATTATTATAAGTTTAAGGTTTGGGATTATTTTAGTTCTTTGACCTTTAATCCTTATAAATAATATGCATTTTATGAATACTAAGTGCATATAAATTAAGAGACTTTTTTTATTTCATGTTCATTTATATTGCGGGCTTAAAATGTTTAATTTTTAAAAAAAATGCACATCAAAACTCCATCAATATACCATGTGAATTAATGTCATAAAATTAATTATAACAAAAAATTCAACTGTTTTTATAGTCTAACAACCCTCAACCATATGTAGTCCAAGCAGCACTTCAAAATTAATTAAAGTACATAACAGCATGGACTGCGATATGCGTTCAAAATGTCGATGTTCATGTGTCCTGCAGTTCACACGATGACGCACAGTTTGCTGCGTTCTTCATCGACCCATGAGCCGAGTGATCCACCGCTTAGAGTTTTAAATTTTTTTTACTTTAAGTCAATATTGTAATCGCTTAAAATATTTTGAATTTTAAGTGATTTTATATAAACATATATTGTTGCGAATATCTTAGATTTTTATATGCGTATGTTTTGATAAAATCAGAACCCACATAAAAAACATTAACTTATCTAACACAAAAATTCTAATATAAGAAAAACATGCACGCATTGTTTGAAAATAGTATACTATACTTATATATATATATATATATATAAGAAAAACATGCAAGCATTGTTTGAAAATAGTATTACTATACTTATATTAGGTTTTCATGTGCTTTAAGTACAACAATTTTATGTTTTAAATTTTATACTTAACATTTTTATATTTAAATAAATTTGTCAAGTTTTAGGATTCATTT
>CM032063.1:51288642-51291142 GCA_018831715.1 Matsumurasca onukii | reverse complement strand
AATTATTGTGCGAATAACACAATCTTTGCTTTGCACATATGTTAGACTGTTTCATTTTCAGAAGTTCAACGTTTGTTAAACTCAGAAAATCATCTTCGAAGTATATCGTTTCAGACATTCTTCGCAATGCATCACTGACCTGTTTTGTGATAGTTGCCTTTAACTTCTCTATCACATATTACTTGATATTCAATAGTTCAACGTTTGTTAAACTCAGAAAATCATCTTTGACGAATGTCGTTAACACTGAAAATCGCTTTTGCTCAGTCATGAGAAAATTTATTTTTCATTTTTCATATTTTTTATTTTTTTCATATTTTTAATTTATGAACTTTGAAAAAATTTTTAAATTTTGGACTTAAAATTTTCTCAGACTTAGAAAAATTTTCGACGAACTACCATCATACTATGGTTTTGTGTGATTTCAAACCAGTAGACACACAATACGGAAAAATGGAAGAAAAACATCATATTGGGCGAAAATCAGAAGTTTGCATTAAGCACCATCGGGTGCTTTACTACTAGTTGGGGACCATAGTTTGGACTTAGAAAAAAATTGAAAATCTTCATTTTACGGAATATGAAAATCTCATTTTGTCGATTTTGAAGAGTTTGGACTTAGAAAAAAAATGAAAATCTTCATTTTACGGAAAATGAAAATCTCATTTGTCGATTTTGAAGAGTTTGGACTTAGAAAAAAAATGAAAATCTTCATTTTACGGAAAATGAAAATCTCATTTTGTCGATTTTGAAGAGTTTGGACTTAGAAAAAAAATTGAAAATCTTCATTTTACGGAAAATGAAAATCATTTTGTCGATTTTGAAGAGTTTGGACTTAGAAAAAAAATGAAAATCTTCATTTTACGGAAAATGAAAATCTCATTTTGTCGATTTTGAAGAGTTTGGACTTAGAAAAAAAAATGAAAATCTTCATTTTACGGAAAATGAAAATCTCATTTTGTCGATTTTGAAGAGTTTGGACTTAGAAAAAAAATCTTCATTTTACGGAAAATGAAAATCTCATTTTGTCGATTTTGAAGAGTTTGGACTTAGAAAAAAAATGAAAATCTTCATTTTACGGAAAATCTCATTTGTCGATTTTGAAGAGTTTGGACTTAGAAAAAAATGAAAATCTTCATTTTACGGAAAATGAAAATCTCATTTTGTCGATTTTGAAGAGTTTGGACTTAGAAAAAAAATGAAAATCTTCATTTTACGGAAAATGAAAATCTCATTTTGTCGATTTTGAAGAGTTTGGACTTAGAAAAAAAATGAAAATCTTCATTTTACGGAAAATGAAAATCTCATTTTGTCGATTTTGAAGAGTTTGGACTTAGAAAAAAAATGAAAATCTTCATTTTACGGAAAATGAAAATCTCATTTTGTCGATTTTGAAGAGTTTGGACTTAGAAAAAAAATGAAAATCTTCATTTTACGGAAGAAAATCTCATTTGTCGATTTTGAAGAGTTTGGACTTAGAAAAAATGAAAATCTTCATTTTACGGAAAATGAAAATCTCATTTTGTCGATTTTGAAGAGTTTGGACTTAGAAAAAAATGAAAATCTTCATTTTACGGAAAATGAAAATCTCATTTTGTCGATTTTGAAGAGTTTGGACTTAGAAAAAAAAATGAAAATCTTCATTTTACGGAAAATGAAAATCTCATTTGTCGATTTTGAAGAGTTTGGACTTAGAAAAATCTTCATTTTACGGAAAATGAAAATCTCATTTTGTCGATTTTGAAGAGTTTGGACTTAGAAAAAAAAAATCTTCATTTTACGGAAAATGAAAATCTCATTTTGTCGATTTTGAAGAGTTTGGACTTAGAAAAATCTTCATTTTGGAAAATGAAAATCTCATTTTGTCGATTTTGAAGAGTTTGGACTTAGAAAAAAATTGAAAATCTTCATTTTACGGAAAATGAAAATCTCATTTTGTCGATTTTGAAGAGTTTGGACTTAGAAAAAAAATGAAAATCTTCATTTTACGGAAAATGAAAATCTCATTTTGTCGATTTTGAAGAGTTTGGACTTAGAAAAAATGAAAATCTTCATTTTACGGAAAATGAAAATCTCATTTTGTCGATTTTGAAGAGTTTGGACTTAGAAAAAAAATCTTCATTTTACGGAAAATGAAAATCTCATTTTGTCGATTTTGAAGAGTTTGGACTTAGAAAAAAAAAATTGAAAATCTTCATTTTACGGAAAATGAAAATCTCATTTGTCGATTTTGAAGAGTTTGGACTTAGAAAAAAAAATGAAAATCTTCATTTTTTACGGAAAATGAAAATCTCATTTGTCGATTTTGAAGAGTTTGGACTTAGAAAAAAATGAAAATCTTCATTTTACGGAAAATGAAAATCTCATTTTGTCGATTTTGAAGAGTTTGGACTTAGAAAAAATGAAAATCTTCATTTTACGGAAAATGAAAATCTCATTTTGTCGATTTTGAAGAGTTTGGACTTAGAAAAAAATTGAAAATCTTCATTTTACGGAAAAT